>JAKTTK010000145.1:0-150357 GCA_030581415.1 Waltiozyma mucosa
ATAGTATATTAAGTAGTATATAAAGAAGATAATTGTAAAAGGGAAAAAACAGGGAAAGTAATTATATATAATAGTGAATTGATAATTGTATCACATCTGTTTCATGTTGTGCAATATTTAAATATATCTTCGTCATTTAGACTCTTATGATAATTCACGTGATATGAATTAACTATATTGTATATAGTAATTCAGCTAAAATGCAACCCATACAAATTTTACCACTCAAAAATGCACGCGAACTCGTTCGCTTACCACTCAAAAATGCATCCCATACTAATTTTACCACTCAAAAATGCAACACTAACGAAATTCTACCACTCAAAAATGCAACACTCAGAAAATTCTACCACTCAAAAATGCAAAACGCATACTAATTAGACTACAGTATGGAGAAACACAAGACATGATAAACAGAACAAAACTATATAATTTATATACAAAAATGGTACCATTGATCTCGGAAGAGCCTGTAGATTATAAATATCGACTTTATAAAACTCTAAAAATTATGGTTGCGCTGAAAATTGGCAAATGCATTTTTGAGTGGTAACTCAAAAATGCACGCTAACAAATCCTTACCACTCAAAAATGCATTACTATGGCGGATGTTCGGGTTACCACTCAAAAATGCGGAGCAGAGTATAGTGTGAGTGATTACGTAAGATATCTATCATCTCATTCATTCTATTATAGCAATTAGAATAATTGCTCATTATTCATAATGAGAATATTATTCTAATTAACTACAATCTGTTGATTATATATTAAAGAGACCAAGTCCGGTTAAGAAAAATTGATCACTACTTATTGTATAGTTTTAATAGATTACCGAATTATAGTATTATAAATCGTACTATATTACCTAATTATAACCCTACACAATTGTACAACATAACAGTAACTTTTTTTTAACGGTTCCGCAAAATTTTATACTTTCATAGATTTCTTTATTTCATTTTTTATATTATTTTCTTTTTGCTGAAGATAAACACACATACTAATTTTAATATTTCTAAATTCACACTCTACATCCTTTGAAGACTTATACCGTAGTTAATGATGATATATTTCTACTGCAATACTAAAAAGTAATTGGATTTCTATAATTGATTTTTCTTTTCTAACACAAAAAAAATCGATTCCCGTAACAAACTTAAACACATCTTCGATTTGAACACTATAACTATATATTGATTGTTTTGAATTGTTGAATATTTGCATTTAATTTTAAACCACAGATGACATTTTCAAACAATTGCCAACCTCATTGGCCGCAAAAAAATTTTCGAACTCAGAAGCCGTTTTTTTAGCTTTTGGAAAATTGTTTTCCGCCGATATTTCAAGAAATACACAAAAACCTTTCAATTTTATTACATATTCATTCTCACTGAGACTACGGTAACAGAAAAGTTAAAAATACAAATGAAAAATATCTATAAAACAGCACTTTATACTGCCTTTCATTTTTCGGCTGACACATCGATTTCTCATCAAAAGTCTGTTTTTCGGAGAATTCATCATCGCTCACAACCACACTCGGACTTCCCAAGAAAAATAAATTCTCCCATACAAAACCCAACCGACATTCAAATTTTCACCGCAGAATAAAATTTCACCATATAAATTACTATGGCAATACAGACAAATTTCAAAACACAAAAAAAAAATATTTTTTACGAGGGAAAATCTACCAAAATGAACCTGAATGATTCTAGGATATCAAATAATATAATTATCATGGTTTAAATTTTAGATACTAATAATTGGCTCCAAAATCATACCTCTGTTCGGCTGTCTCATATAGTACTTGAAGAAAACTGTTGACGCATAATACTTGTTCACCGGCATAGAGATGCGCTCGAAGACGCGCGCGAACGCATGGAAAAGATTTGGATGCGAGATAAAAAATTTTCCAAAGCTGATAACAAAATCACACTTGCTCAGAAAAATATCAAAAAGATGGGGGGCACTCGTGACTCTGGCCTTCGGACGTCGGGCCTTACCCTCGTGTCAAACCCACCGAGCCCAGGATTTTTTCCAGCCACCTAGCTAACAGCGCATCAAGAGCAAGCAGCCAATTTAGCCCAAGAAAAGAAAGATATCATCAAAATTTCTTCAACACAATAAAGCACAATCAAAAAAAAAGACATATACAACAAAAACACGTACAATAAATCATCCTCAATTCATTATTTCAAGACTGATTGAATTCAATTGGATTGACTAAAAGTTTTGAAATAAAAATTCAAGCTATTCAAGATAGCAATAAGAATAAATGGTAAAATGGAATAAATAAGGTTTGAATCGATATTGAGAGTGGAAATGATATTTTTGGCAATCATTCAATTGTTTGGACGAAACCTTCTATAAATTCAATCAACAGGCCTTTGCTTGAAAATAAAACAAATGATAAAAAAGGTACACCAAAAGATAATAAAATATAAATCTTTAAAATTTTGGGTCATTATGATTACTGGTAAAATTTCAGCAAGTACAGATACACCCAAAGATTATCACCGAGAAGAAATTATATGAAAAGATACGATATTACAAGGTATTCCAGATGCTACATTATTCGAGTTTCATTAAGCTGATTTATTGTCATAACCGTCAAATGTCAATCCTCTATTATAACTAATAATATTAATTCTTTAATTGCAATAAATATTTCAAAGGTTAATGGTACTAATACTATCACTCTCGTCATCGTGCTTATTATTCATTCATCAATCATTTGTTAATGAGCTATAGAGCCAGCAGATGATTACAATTTATGATATTAAAGATTTTCATATTTATTTTGTCAAACTATATTATAGTTGTTGTTGCTTAGGATGAGAAGGGTTTTATATCAATTAGTTTATTACTTTATTAAGATTTAAATAATTCTGAAAGAGTAGTAGCTCTTTAAGATATTATTATATTTTGATCGGTAACAGACAATTCTTATTCAGGAAATTGTTAAATAATAAAAGGTCTGGTATTGCCTTATATGCTCAACCAATATGACACATGAAGAAGCTCTCGTTCTTGCGAAGGTACAACACTATAGTAAACAAAATGACTACACTGTAGCAATCTAATACAAGATAGTAAAAATATGGTTGTTTCATTATAGCTATTGCATAACCAATATTTGACAGTTTACAGAATTGTAATCTTGTTAGACGATACATGATTCCGTTAATTCTATTAGTTTTGGAAAGTCAAAATAAACTTCTTCCACAGCTATTCTATTGTAATGGAGACTATAATGATTGGTTTGATACAATTCGGTACCATGTATTTATGTCCGTTCTTCATTACAATACTATGGTCTTTTGATTATTTATTATACCCAAGCAATATAAATAATTTCTCATGATGATTCAAGTACCACAAGAAAACAAGCTCTATAACAAGCCAATGCTTAATAAATTAAATGTCTTATTGCAATAATATTGCTCAATCGAAATAGTAGTTGCAAGTTGTTTAATTGATTAGACTTTTGTTTGACAGGGCCTGATGTTGATGATAGTAAATGTTTCCTACAACTTTTCCCAGTATTATTTGATTTTATCTTATAATTAGAACTGTTGAACTTAAAGATATCATAAGTAAAAATAATCAAAATTGAATTCAATTCCATAAGGTTTCAAAAGTGGATATTTTTTCTGATAATCATTATATTTCTTATTCTATTTATTTATCTCTTTAGTCGTAATTGGTTTCAATATATCATCTTCCAATAGTTCAAGATCAACGAATGATAAAAACAACAAGAGTTCATTGAAGCCTGGTATAGGAAATTATGGTTTTGATATAATTTGATTTAAATATTGAATTTATTGAATTGAACTTGTCCTATGTAATGGCGTATACCTGCATGTAGCTATATAATGTTTTACACGGTTCTCGCACCCATATAAATATATCTTCGCACCTAGGATCATAAAAATGCTCTCAAGATCATAATTTTCCCACTAAGGTGGTCACTGGACACTGGTGAGTAGGGGGGCAGCCGTGAAGCCACTGGCCAGCAGCGATCTGAACTCGGCCCTACAGAGTACGTTACTGGATAATAATGACTCGTGAACAGTTCAGAGTCATCAGACTTCACTTCCCTGGCCAGGGCCCAACAACCCCTCATGAGCTGTGTTTCAAAGGTTATTGCGAATTATTGTTGACTGTAGTTATTATTAATATTAAAATTTTATCTTTGATCAAACAGTTATTAAATATTTCTACTGATATATAAATATCCTCATTTGATAAAGGCTAATTCAAGAAGAACAATTGACCTAAGAAATCTACCAAATGCCTGACACTTTAGAGCCCCCAAAAAAACGTACTAAAACAGGTAAATCATGTTTAACATGCAGGAAGAAAAAAATTAAATGTGATAAACAAAAACCCGTATGTTCTTACTGTTCAAAGCATTATATCTCGCATAAATGTAAATATGATGATGGTGAACAAGACATACCTATTATTCAACAGTCAAAGCTGAGTCCTTATTCAGTGGAGTCTGATTTATCGAATCTTTTAAACACATCTATTCACTACCCACCTTTAAATATCACGCTATCACTCCATGAAAATCTCACACGAAATGACCCAAATGGTTTTTCAATAATCGATGCAAAGAAACCATTATCTGTATTATCATACGAATCATTGATCCAATCAAATGAAATATTAATAGCTATTTTTGAGTCCATAAATTTTAAGAAATTGGTGAATTTCAAAAAATTAAAGGATGATATATTGAATAAATATTCTAGTCATGAATCACAGAATAATTTGAACAAATGTCTGGATTATGAAAGAGATCCTGATAAACCAATATCTCACAACAAGGAACTGAATAGTTTATTTGAACTATCTTCTTTTAAAGATATTGAAACTGAATTGAAATCATTGATTCGTGAAATGCTACCTCCCCTTCAACATGTTTGGAAATCAATTGATTATTTCTTTAAGCATAGTTATTTACATGGGTTTATATCATTTATTGATGAAAATTCATTTCGAAAAAAAGTTTCACTTGTTTTATTGGATGAAGAAATCAAAATCAATAAAAAGACGGATTTTGCAACTGTTGGGATTGTACTGATTATTTTAAGGCTTTCATATATTTATGCTAAATTTTCTTGCAGCACAGCCCATAATCAGAATGAGTTTAACGAAGCTATTTTGTCAAAACCAATATCAATAGAAATTGTTAAGCTAGCACATATCTGTTCAAACTTGTTTTGCAAATTTAGACATGTTAACTTCGAAGTTTTACAATTCAATACATTGATACGATCGTACCATTTCTTTGCGCCTGAAGATGGGGATGGTTTGGATGGTGGGGAATCACAAACTTTTGCTGGTTTGCTCTTCCAGAGCGCATTGAGTATAGGGTTGAATAAAAAGCCATCCGATAAGGATTTTAAAGCACACCCTAAATTATCAAATATCTGGCAAAAATTATGGTTGGAGATTAAAAACTTAGATTATTACCAAGCAATTTATTTTGGAAACCCTTCAAGTATTAATAATGAGATTCAAGATAATTTTCTAAGCCACTCATATACGTTATCAAATGCAAATAATAATGATTATTCATTTGAAGATGATGTTTATAATTTTCAATTGTTAAGACAAAAAATTATTAAGGAGATACTTCCATCTTTGAATAAAGTATTGAACTTTAATACTGAAATGAGTTTGAACCAAGATAACGAGTTGTTAATCAAAATTGATAGTCTTTTACACGAGTTAAGGCTTATACAAATCTCATGTGATATAGGATTTTTGAAAATGTCAGCCTTTTTATCAAGTTTGGAATTAAAGAACTTGAAATTTTCATTGGTATTCAAAATTTACAATAAGTTAACAAGTACAAACCATTTATCTTTTCCATATTTAAAGATTTTGCTGCAACTTTCTAATGAATTTAATTCATACGAGAATTTAAATGTCACTGATGAATTCGGATCCAAAGCATCACTATTGATCGTATCACCAATTTTACAAAATACGTTACACAAGTCAAAATTATTCGAGGTTTCCATTCTTTTCAAATTATTAGTCATTAAGAACGATCATTTTTATAAAAATACCTTTATCATCGATACATTGATTTCCCAATATTTGACAAATTTAGAGCAATCAATCGATTATTTCAAATCAAATTCGAAAGATTATTATTATTCATGGTTTTTGACAAAAGTTTTTATGTTTATATGGAAGAATTATTTGAATAGCGGGGTGTTAAAAGCTGCTAAAAGTTTGAAATTAATTGAGAAGCTTTCACCTCTACCCAATGATTTCAAACACCTTTTACATGAAGAATTTGTGGAAGTCCTTGAAATTTTCGAATTGAAACAGCCTTCAATTTCAGTTAATACGATACCACAAGCAGCAGTTGCGACTTTTCTTCCAATTTCACCGGTTTCAACTGAATCTGCAGTATCTCTTGAATTGGACAATCCATCTTTGGATGCTATTATCACAGATGATATATTGAACAACATTGATAAACAATGGGTTGAGCAGCTGTTTACATACTCGCCATATAATAATTCTAACGATGAAATTTCAAATTTTTATGAATTTCTCAATTCATAGAACAAATAAATAGTTTATTACAATATACACCCAGTGATAACTCTTAAAATATCAACCTCAGATTTAATGTCGTCAAAAATACTGAAATACAATGTTAAATTGTGAAAAAAATCAAGGTGAGTTGAATATCATTTCTTATAATATGCGACTTTTAAAGTGTAGGGTCAAATATTCTTGAAATTAGTATTGCGCGACTGTGAGTGCTATTATTTAACTATATAACTATCTTTATTCGAGAAATTAATTATTATAATTATTTTTGCTGTTTAATTCAGGGTTTTACTATAGTATAATTTATTTTTCAAAGCAATACTTACTTTACAGCTTATATACTAAACAGAAATTCCCTGTAATAGAGATATACATTGTACACTCAATACTGTACGAGAGACTACAGTTCAATCATAAGATCATGATGAATTTATAAAGAACCTAAGCACGCATTATTAACTGATTTTAAACTTCTCATAGTTTTTGGATTCACATAATTAGAAAAGGAGAAGATAACCAAAAATAAATGAGAAATTTAGACAACAATATATAAAAAGAAACTAATGAACGTCTAAATTAATGATAGTCAAGCTTTAGAATATTGAGTTCTAAAGATCTTAGTCTCTGGTACAATGCATTCTGGTCTACCAAGTTTTAAGGACTTGATAAAAGATATCTCCCATGCTGGTGTTTGTGACCAACAAATACAGTCTATTCCCGATAAACTTAGTCGTTTACATAAACATCTTGACTTGCTGAAACATTCAGACAACGGTACACTACAAAACGAACAGTCAAAAACCATGCTAGTACATATCATGAGTTTATTTGAAAACTACGATTCAATAGGTCCTATAATAAAATGTATTAGAGAAAATATAAGTCCACAGAGAAGGAACACATACATACCGACAGATTGTTTTTTGCAAGCTAAGAAAAGTATCGACACATTTAAGATTTCAATTGATCAACTCATAAGTTTCAAAGCAGAAGAGCATATAACTGAAATATGGAATAAAAATCACAAGAATTATTTCACCGAACTAAAAGAAAGAAAACTTAGTATAGCTAATAGGGGAACCAAGCGAAATTTAACCAAGAGACAGAAGAACACTAAGAGATCTGTGAAAATTGAACTGAATGATTTATGTGATCAATGTGGAGCAACAGACACACCTGAATGGAGAAAGGGACCAAAAGGCCCAAGAACACTGTGCAATGCATGTGGTTTATTTTATGGGAAACTGCTAAACAAATATAAACAAGAGTATCAAGCAGTAGAAGTCATGAAAAAGCGAAAAAGGTCTGGTAAGTGCTTGGATCGTAGAGTTCCAATCGATGTTTAGTCAGTGTTTCTGAAAAGAGATCCAATGAAAGGTGATCACTGATTCAATTCCAATGTATATGGTATTCCTAGGTCTGATTCTCAAATCGAAACAATCTTCGTTTAGAATTGTGGA
This sequence comes from Waltiozyma mucosa, assembly GCA_030581415.1. Classification (NCBI taxonomy): domain Eukaryota; kingdom Fungi; phylum Ascomycota; class Saccharomycetes; order Phaffomycetales; family Wickerhamomycetaceae; genus Waltiozyma; species Waltiozyma mucosa. The sequence continues at coordinate 8,052 of JAKTTK010000145.1, forward strand.
ATCGGTTTCATATTTTAGTCAAGGAGCCGACACAGCAAGCTGATGACTTCCTGATTGTTCAATTCATTCTTCCTTATTGAGAAATCTTTTTTTTAAAAGAATTTAATTTTCGTAAATACAGCGCTTCATTTTTTTAACATTTTTTAGTGTTAAAGCTTCTAATACCGTCAATCTTAGACTAACACAGTATTAGATTAATTAAATTTGATTCAATATTGAGTTGTATATTACGATTTCTTAACAATTAAAGGTTCGATGAACAGAAAATACCCGCCGCTACCATCATTTGATATTATCAATATCAGCCTGCTGATCCGTACATTACAGCTCCTTCAGCTGAAAAACATGTCATTCAGACAATTTCCCCTGTCCAAATGTTTTTCAACTTGGCACAATATAGAACGCTTGTTTCGTAGCATGAATTCAAAAGCATTTACTATTGAGTAGTACGAAATATATTAATAATTTTTCTATATGAATATATAAAGAAACATTTTTAAAATTTAACAAGTAATTTTTTCTGAAAAATATCCAGATGGAAGCTTTCAGTTTAATAAATGTGTCATCATGCTTGGGCATTATCTTTTTTTTTGTCTTATCGTGTATTTTGTTGTTTTATGTTGTTATATATCATGTCATTTATAGTTCATCAGCAAATGGCAAGTTGTTGATATCACCGATAGCAACATAGTTGAATTTACCCAATTTGAAGTCTTTCACTTTCGAAACATCAACTTGATGAGGAACAACAGAAGCTTCGCTGGCCAAGGCCAACTTAGTTGAGGCTAGTCCAGAAGCAGATGAGATGTCAACGCCTGATTTCAATAATAATGCGACTTTTTTAATATTTTCTGAAACTTGAGAAGCATCACCTTTCACAAATAAAGTGAATAAACCCGCTTGTGAATATTTGTTCAATTTGGCATCCGAAACGACGACATCAGATAAGGCAGAGGTTAGATATGCTGAAAAAACTTCGAAGGTAGCAAATTCTTCGGTTTTAACAGGAACAGCAATGGCAGCGACTGATTCACCTGAAGCTCTGATTCTTGATTCAGCGCCTTGGTAGAATTTTGGGACTGATGAAGAGGATAATGAAGATCCAGTTGGTAATTGAGCTAATGATGATTCTGAAATAAATTTATTTAAATCAGCTTCATTGATCCCTGAACCAATAACTTCAATGTTTTCTTTTGTGTAAACTTTGTTAGCAAATTCTTTGATCTCTTCTAAAGAAATTTTTTGAACACCATCGTAGTACAATGGATTACCTAAACCGTTTCTGAAGGATAAACTGTGTAATAACTCATCTGCTTTGAAGATTGGAGATGCATTAGCTTTTGATAAATCGTATTTGGCAGCTGGTAAGACAACTTCTGGAAATTCATGTGGTTTGAAAGAAGTTTTATATAAGACATCACTCAAGGCATTGACGTAGTATGGTAGACCTTCTTTTAAAAATTTTGCACTTAAGTAAATTGAGTCTCTGTCAATAGTTGAAGAGAATTCACCACCTAGAAGCTCTGATTCTCTTGTCAATCTTAAAGCTGATCTAGCAGTAGTGTTTTGAAAGTTAAATCTAGATAATAAATGTGAAATACCATCTTTGGTAGCGTAACGAGAACCAGCATTAACTTTAATAGTTAAGGTGGAAACCTTACCAGGGAAATCTTTTGCTGAAACTTTGGTGGCGTAGCCTCTGCTTTGAGTAGCTAATCTTCTTGAAAGCATTATTTGTAATTTAATTGATTAATTGTGCTATATATAAATCACAAATAGTTGTTCGAACGCTTTTTATATTTTGCTTGTTTTATTTTCAGTTTTTTTTTTTTTTTCAACTGTCGCTGGTGGTTAAGTTTTTTCTTGGGTAGAGGGCCCATAACAGTGAAGGAAGTTGTTAAAATTTAAAAATTAGCGGTCTGTGATTGGGAGATCGGAATTTCTCACAAATGGCAATTACCGCGACGAATTTATTGATCAAGCAGCCCTGGATAAAATTAGAAATTAAACAACAATTAGAATCAGATTTGTACGATTCGATTCAAAAATTATTCAAATTTGATGGTTCATTAGTAGAAATTAAAGATATCGATGATCCTACACAGAAGAGTATTGATAAAATAATTAATACAAATTCAGCCGATAAAGATAATGAAATTAAATCATGGCAACAAGAATTTATACAATGTGAACATACTATTGAATTCCATCAACATTCTCTAGAAACCATTGATTTAAGTAAATGTTCAGATTGTGGATTGGAGGAAAATTTATGGATATGTTTGACATGTGGGAAATTAGGTTGTGGTCGTGCTCAATTTGGTGGGGTACCAGGTAATAGTCATGCATTGGAACATTTTAAACTTGCTGGACATCCAATCGCAGTTAAATTGGGTAGTTTATCCAAGGAAGTTATGGATATTTTTTGCTATCAATGTGATGAAGAAATTGTATTCCCTCAAGCTGCATCTTTATTGAAAACTTATGGAATTGATGTCAGTAATTTTGTTAAAACTGAAAAATCGTTAGTGGAATTACAAATTGAACAAAATTTAAATTGGGAATTTAATTTAAAAAATGAAAATGGTGAAAATTTACCAATTGTTAATGGTTCAGGTTTAACAGGGTTAAAGAATTTAGGTAACTCTTGTTATTTATCAAGTGTAATTCAAACATTATTCTCAATACCTGATTATCAAACCCATTTCAATATTCCTGTTGAAGCATTCAATAATGAAGATTCAAATGATTTGAATTTCCAATTGAACAAAATCAAATATGGGCTTTTATCAGGTGATTTCGCCAAGCCGGATGAAGAGAATGAAGAGGGTTATCAATCAGGAATTTCATTGAAATCATTTAAACACTTGATTGGTGAATCTCATGACGAATTTAGTTCTATGAGACAACAAGATGCATTTGAATTCTGGAATTATCTAATTGATAAAATTGATAAAGTTGATGGCGATTTAAACAATATATTTAGATTCATAAGTGTGGAAAAAATTAATTTGCCTAATAAAAGGGTAAAATTGAAACAACAAATTAATGAAAATATTACATTGATTACAGATAATGAATTAGAAGAAATAGATGGTGTTAAAACCTACAGACGTCAAGATTTCTTGGATATATTAATCCAATATCTTTCACCTGAAGATATTGAATTAAATGGAGAGCATGCACAAAAGACCAATTTTTTCAAGACTTATCCAAAGTATTTACTAACTGCTATCCAGCGTATAAAATTAGAAAATTGGGTTCCAATCAAAACAGATGTTCCTCTTACAATCCCTGAATCGTTCGATTTAAAAGATTTTCAATCCCCTGAAATTAAAGAAGTTGAAAAGGTGAAAACATTTGGAAGTTTTTGCTCAATTGTTTTTGCTCGATTCAAGTCAAGATACCTTCTTAGAGATCATTTGGGAAAACCTTTAGCGTTACAAGAGTTTACTGTGCCGCTCTGGTTCTTCCTATTTTTTGATATTTTTAAACAGAAAGAAGGTGAAGGTCTGGTAAAAAACAGTAACTGATAAAGCTTCAGTGCTGTACAATGTACATGTGTGTAACGAGTGAAATGTAATGTTTGTTGAATAACGATAGGTTAGCACTGAAAATCAGAGTCAGAGTAACTACTACCTAGTACTTCCCCTCGAGCCTTGTGTAGTTAGCTGCTAATATTGCTGTCACTGCTCAGAGTCCCAGCCCAAGAAAACCACGTGAAATATCACGAGAAACCGCGCACCACTGATTTTTTTGTGGGTGTGTATTTTTTTTTTTTTCTTTATTTAGGTTATTCATGATAAAACTGAGTATTGCTTGAAGTGATATGTCAAAAGCAGGATCTGAAAAGAACTAGCTAATGTTTTCATTTTTTACAATTCGTTATTAGCTTATTTGAAATCATAAAAATTTTAAAGTGGATCCAATCATGCTGGGCCATCGACTGAGAGCTTCAAGGCTGTATCAAATCAGGAATTTCTCCCTTTCAATACCAAACTTTATATCAGAACCACCAGTGATACCGAATAAATTCGTTGATGTTCGAGATGTCAGCCAGTTAAGGAATAAAATTCTACCTGATTATATCACCTCGCCGAACTCAAAGTTAGCCAATCTAGTTTGGAGAAGCCCATTACAAAACATTTTGATTGTCAAAAAGCCATGGTCAAAGGACGTGAGAAACAACATGGTCAAGTTTATTTCATTCCTTCATGATCACTATCCAGAATTGAATGTAATAGTAACCAAGGATGTCGCTGATGAAATTTCTCCCGACTTTGGCGGCTTCCCAAAACAGACGAGCTCGTCTCCGCATTTAATCTATACTGGTGAGTCCAATGATATTGTCAGTAAAACGGATCTTTTAGTGACATTAGGTGGGGATGGGACCATATTAAGAGCTGTTTCGCTGTTTTCTAATGTCAATGTGCCACCAGTTTTATCGTTCTCTTTGGGAACTCTTGGATTTCTTTTACCTTTCGATTTCAACCACCATGAACATGCCTTTAAAGATGTTTATAATTCAACAGCGAAGGTATTACATAGAACCAGACTGGAATGCCATGTTATAAGAAACACTGGTCATGGGAACAAAAAGATTAATATTGATCCAAAAATGATACATGCTATGAATGACATTGTGCTACACAGAGGTGATACTCCAAGTTTAACAACACTAGACATTTATATCGATGGTGAATTTTTAACAAGAACCACAGCAGATGGTGTATGTTTATCAACCCCAACAGGCTCCACGGCTTATTCATTGAGTTCTGGGGGGAGTATTGTTCATCCATTAGTGCCATCGATCTTATTAACACCAATATGTCCGAGATCCCTATCATTTAGGCCGCTGGTGCTTCCGTTGACATCACATATAAAAATCAAAATTGCGAGCAGGCAAAACTCCAGTGAAAACAATGTTCGCCTGTCAATTGACGGTGTCCCTCAAGAATTTTTAAAAGTTGGCGATGAGATTCATATAGTTAATGAAGTTGGTACAATTTACATCGGCAATAATAAAATTCCAAATTCAACTAATAAGCCAAAGAAGCTAGAGGATAAAGACTCTGGAGTTTACTGTGTTGCCAAGAGTGAAAATGATTGGACAAGAGGTATTAATGAGCTCCTAGGGTTTAACTATAGTTTCAAAAATCAATCGAAACCTACTACAGATAAAGAATAAATGTTTCAAAAAAATTAAATATAATATGTAGAAATATGTCTTGTCAATCATTGCACCAAATCCCATTCGGGTTCACGAAGGAGGTCCCTTAGCCCTACATAAAAATTAGGACAGATGAAATGCTGCACCCAAGATTGATAAATTTTAGTCTCCAGTCCAAGCATACCATAAAGGACAGCAAATACCGCTCTCATCATGGGCCAAGAACATCACACACAAGGTGAGAGTTCAACCTCCAGGCGATGCTTTAATTTGCTATGAATGGCTGTGAAATTTGCGTTATTCTTTTTCAAGAAAAATTGATTTTAAAGTTTGTTGAAATTTTCAGGAGAAAATTTTTTCTTTTATACTGAATCGTCTGCGATAAATATGCTGCGCTAACCGATAAGGGTAAAGTTTAGAATACGATGTGTATCATAAAATAATTTAACTAGGGTTTAACAAATCATGACCGCTATGAAGCATATTTTAGCCCCAAAACTCATGACTGGAATATTTGATGATAAAGAACCTGGATATTTGGTAAAAAGTGATAATGATTCCTCTGCAACCAAAATTGAGAGATTGAATTCACACATTCGGCAGCTAACAAGCCAAGATGAACTGAAATCACAGCTTAAATCCAACTTCGACGTTCTTGCCAATTTGGATAGGTCCCCATCAGATAAAGAGCAACTTGAAAGTAAACTAAGCAAATTACAGGAACTTTGGGTAATCTCTAACTTGCTAAATGAAATTGAAACAAATCTTGAAATCAATGAATTCGAAAATGTTTTTCATTCGTTGAAAATTCTAGAATCCAAGATTAAGTCTATCAAATCAGATGATGTCTTTACTATCGAAAAATTAACATTCAGACACAGAAGTTTATATGAAAGTGCAATCACAAAATTGAGTGATATCATAAAGAAACTAATAGTAGAGGATTATGAATCCTTGACAATAAATCAGTCGGTGACTGAAAATCAAATTACTTTAAATTTCAACGATATATACTCTACTATCGTACAGAATGGATTGGAGACTAGATTAAAGTTAGATGTTGCTCATGTAATTGATCAAAAGGTTTTGTCCAAATTAATATCATTCAATAAATTTATTTCTTTCGATTATGAAAAGAGAGTCATTTTCAAAGAACCCAACAACACTTTGGATGACTATATCCAATCGGTAATGAATCTATTTGATTTTATAAGCTTATTCCCAATGAAAGATCACATAGTCAGCTATATTACAAATAGATTGTTTGAGTGGTTGAAAGAGATAATCAGAACTAATATAGAGAATATATATAACAATGAATTAATAAAATCAAACTTTTTAAAGCTTCATACTTTTCTGCAGTCAAATGGGATCAAAAGATTAGATTTGGAAATATGGATTAACTCACAACTGTTTGAGTTAATGATTGATTTTTTTTATCAAGATCATTTCAATAGGATTAAAAAAGAACTTTTGAAAAATGACGATTCATTTTGGGAGAACACGAAGGAATTTCCCAATCCAGAAGGTGACAGTGCCAGATCCGAAGATCAAGATGGATGGGATGAATGGGATGATAACTGGGATAATAAATCAATTCAAAAAAGTCAGACCGAACAGAAAAGTAAACAAGAGAATGATGAAGAGCTATGGGATGCATGGGATGATGGGAACTCTACGGGTGATGCTGAATGGGATACATGGGAAGACAAAGATTCTGTTTCAGAGAACAAACAAATTTCCCAGTTGAACAGGTCCAATGTTAAAAAACTACCAGATGTAATTCATTCCATTATTATTGATTATCTTTCAACAGCCACAAAGTTACCTGAAGAATATAAACAAATACATTTTTCGAACTTGAATTACTTAGCAACATCCTACTACATGTTCTTAACAACTAGCACAGAGTATGAGAATAATGAGCTTTCTATATACAATCAGCTGAGGTATTTCAATGGTTTGATTAAAATTCCTAGACTAATTGAACTAACAGATACGTTGTTGTTTAAAAACATTAGTGAGTTGGAAGGAAAATTGTCTGATATTATCTACATTGATTTGAATGGTTTGGATCCAGCAATTGGGTCATCGGAAACTTACAATCAAATTTACAGAATCAGTGAATACTTTGAAGAATTTTTCAATAAGCTAGTTATTATAAATAAAGAAGATTTCAATAAAGCTTCTATTTCAATTATTAATGAATTTTATCAGATAGTAATTGACTCTGTTTTCAAAAAACAACAAATTGGAGAGGAAGAATCGGCTTATTTGAATACAGTGATCGGAAACTTTTTGGATGTGAAGCAGTTTTTCAAGACTTATAATTCAAGCTTCGTAAATAGATTTGTTAAAAATTACTCTAAATTGACAAACATCAATTTTATCATTATAAATCATTTGAAGGATATAATGGAAAGCTTTTATGATGGTGTTTTTTATGATTTATCCACTGATGAGATTATTGATTTAGTTGATAAACTGTTTGCCGACAGTGAACTGAAAAGATCTTATATCTTGGAGATTAGAGAGATTAGGGAAACCACATGATGAAATTCAGAATCTTGTTTATATTTAATCACTGTTTGTTTATAACAATGTGAGGAGCAAAATTTCGGCAAACACTATTTTTTTCTCCTCCAATATAGAAGTAATCAAAACGAAATTGATGGCTCCTGAAGCATTTTTCTACTCAACACGGAAGTAATATACAGAGGTCAAATCATGTATTATACAATAAACTAAAATGAATAAATAAAGAGATAAATAAATAGTTTAGCGCCTTATTTCATCACTATTGAGTTTGGAATGGGATTGGGCGATATCTAGGGCTCTCATTAAACGCTCTTCTCTCTCTTGCATAATCCGTTGGGCAGAAATCATGTGCTTCCTTTGTGGCCTTTCTAAGGCAAATTCGATATTTTCATGATCTTTTATATCGAATGAATCTGGCTGTACGTTCAAAAGTTTTGAATTTTTCTCAAATTTGGTATTGGCCAAGTCCTCTGTTTCCTGATCGGACAGATTACCCAATAAAATATATTTCAGTCTAAGTTTGGCTCTGTAAAAATTGCTGAATACATTTTCATATCCATCGTTCCATCGATGTATAAACAAAGAATAAACTATTATTGCTCCGATAGACAGTTTACTTGTTAACTCGACTCCTCTGTAAAATTTTGAATAGTTATAAACTCTTCTTAGTTGTTTGTACTGACCAGGATACAGCTCACTCATAGGTTCTGGGGAATATTGGAACCTTTTCATTGTCTCTTTCATATTTTGATACTGTGAAGCAGACAACGGGATTGAGTTCGACGGTAACATTTTTCCTGGTGTACTAAACTCACTGGGATACCCTTGGGGAGGTCTTTTATCAGTAGGATCATAGGGATTGTATATTGAGCCTGATTTTGGTGGGACCCACCCAGGGGGGTTTGGACGCCTATTGAGAGTTGACTTATCCATATACTTTGTCTGTTACAATAGTTTGTATAAAGTATTTTTTAATTTACCAACGATATTTACCTGTTGCTTTAATATACTTTATACACCATATATAAATATAATATTTTGATATGGGGATGCCATGATCAATGCGCAGTTTACGACTCCGCAAGCCCAAAAAAAAAAAAAAAAAAAAAAAAAAGGCGGTTTTCTTGAATATTGGCTATCATATTCAATCGGCGGTGGTCCTAGTTCATAACTACACCAGATATTTCCCATTTCGAAACCTGACGCTATCGATTCAACGACGAATCAAAGGTTCTGCTGCAATGGTCTCCTCTGTTTGTACCAGATATCTCTTGAAGGCGGCATCTTTTTTTTCACTGCCTGTTTTAGATACAAGATTACAAGCACCATCAGACCAGAAGAAGAAACAAAAAATTCAAAACAAAGCCGGTAAAGATCGGTGGTCCACATTAGAGTTTAGATTCTATTGGGTTTGCTTCCTAATAGTTGTTCCATTACTTTACAAAGCTGCAATTGATGCATCAAGTTCGTCGAATCCAAACTATGTCAAATATGAAAGATTATTAAGCCAAGGTTGGCTGTTCGGGAGAAAAGTTGACAACTCAGATAGCCAATACAGATTTTTTAGAGAAAACGTTTTTATTTTGAGTATTGTACTCAGCGGTCATATTGGACTGAGAAAATTGATTTATTTCACGTTCCCAAAAATCAAAAGAAATCAATTTGATGTGGGCTTTGGATTAATATTTCTGTTTGTTGTTCATGGTATTAATGCCATCAAAGTTTTCCTGCATATAGTGGTTATGTTGGCTATTACAAGACTGTTCAAAAATAAATTTAAACTTACACTACTCCTTTTGTGGTCATATGGGATTGTTTCGTTGTTCATAAACGACAAATATCGAAATTATAGAATTGGGCATTTATTTGAATCTTTGAGCTTCTTGGACCCTGGGTTTAAGGGTATAGTTGCAAGATGGGATGTATTCTATAATTTTACATTATTGAGAAGTTTAAGTTTCAATCTTGATTATTTGTCAAGATATAATGAAGAACAAAAAAAATACCTGAAAAAGGACGAAGAGAGAGATTCAAATTCGGGATCCATTGATTCTTTAACGACTGAGCTAATTATGGAAGAACGTGAGCGAATGAACGCTACTTTGAATCTTGAAGCTTACTCCTTTTTCAATTACATTGCTTATTTAACGTATGCCCCTTTGTTTATCGCTGGTCCAATTCTAACTTTCAATGATTTCTATGTTCAGTCAATCAGGACTTTACCTTCTATAAACACTAAGAGAAATCTGATATTTGGCTTGCGTTTTTTATTTTGCTTGCTCGTTATGGAATTCTTATTGCATTTCATCTATGTTGTCGCGATCTCTAAAACTGGCGCTTGGGAAAATGATACACCATTCCAGATATCCATGATCGGATTATTCAATTTGAATATTGTATGGCTAAAATTATTGATACCTTGGAGATTTTTTAGATTATGGAGCTTATTAGATGGTATAGATCCCCCAGAGAATATGATTCGATGCATGGACAATAACTATAGCGCATTGGCCTTCTGGAAAGGTTGGCACAGAAGTTACAATAAATGGGTCGTTAAATATATCTACATTCCACTAGGTGGGTCTTCTAATAGAATTCTGGCCTCATTAGCTGTGTTCACATTTGTGGCAATTTGGCATGATATTGAGTTGAAGCTTTTGGTTTGGGGTTGGTTAATTGTACTGTTCCTAATACCAGAGTATTTTTTATCAGGCTACTTCAGAAAAAATCATTCCGAAAAATGGTGGTATAGACATCTATGCGCTGCAGGAGGAGTTTTGAATATTTGGTTAATGATGATAGCCAATTTATATGGGTTCTGTTTGGGCCACTCAGGTACCTCATCCTTTTTAAAAGAAATTTTCGGAACTATTGAGGGTTTAAAGTTTTTTGTTGTTGCTAACATCGCATTATTCATTGCAGTTCAAGTTATGTTCGAGTTGCGTGAAGATGAGAAGAGGAGAGGAATTGATGTCAAATGCTAAAATCACTTATTTACATCATTACCTATTCAATTTATGCTTAGTTCTAATATTTTCTCTTGTATTCACCCGGTGTGATCAGCTTATTTCCTTGCTTCCACAGCCCTTTTTTGGATTTTCTTGCTACTTTTTCTTGTGTCTTAAACTTTTTCTCGTCACCGTCAAACTCTGCATCTGACTTTGACTCGTAAACCACACCTATACCTCTTTTGATCATCTCTAGACTAACATTTCTGGGTATAACTCCCATGGAATATTTCGTAACTTTACAAACGACTCTCCCGTATCTATCTAAACTTAGTGGCTTTACTCTAACAAATTTACCTAATATATAAGATTTTAGCCATGATAAAGCCTCCTCACTATATGGCTGTGCTGGTTTTCCAAAATGTGATCTTTCAGGGGCATCAACTCCACAAAGTCTAATATGTAAAGTTTTTCCCTTTAGACCACGTTGATTAACTTGAGGAGGATATCTCAACCAGTTCCAGCCAGTGAATAAACCACCTGGTGTATGAAACAAATGGAAATTGTCGCCATCTCCCACACTAACTACTTTACCATATAGCGTTTTTTTTCTGAAATAAGACTTCGGTATTTGGTAAGCTTTATGGATGGGTTGGATAGATCTGTACAGTCTATAGCTTAGAAATGCTGAGCCAGTTATAAGGGAAGACATAAGAAGAATCCTTGGATTGAAAATGGAGATTTCATCTCTCTCCAATGTCATTTCAAAGATTTTCGACCCTTTATATGCATAAGTTAAAGCTGATACTAGAGGGAAAATAGCTTATAATTTATTTGATATGTTGAGATTTCAATTGTTTCCCCTTCCCAGGGTCTGGTAGGTGCAACAGCCTTAGGCCTACAATATTTACAAGCAAAATAAAAGAGAATTCACAGTTTTAGATGCTTTCGTTGTGCTACTTTAATATGATATTTTTCATTGTTAGCAGACTTATAGAGTAAATACCTTATCCTGAATGAGATTTTTCATAAAGCTCTAAAGTCAACGCAGCAAAGAAGCAGGAGATATCATTTTTCTCCTTTATCCAGAAATTTATCAAGTCATTGCATGATGTTGAGAAGTGATCATCATTCTGGTTATCATATCTAGATGAGGACGATACTTTCAAGGTATTTTTTTCCAAGTCAAGGGTGAGAAAATGGCGATTTTCAATGCTCGAAAATATTTTCAGTTTTGTGGATGATAAAAACTCAATCTTGTACCCCAAAACTTTGTGAATTGCTTCAATCACTTCTAAAGATTTAGCTTGGAATATCTCCTTCAAACGGTTTGTTTTTTTACTCAAGCGAGCGATCTGCTCGTTGAGCTGATCATTTTCAAATTTTTGTCTCTCGTATACAGCTTTGGGTATCATCTGTGAAGTCTCAAAACTGGATTTGAGCCCTTTATTTTCTTCCTCTAGAAGATCTAGCTTCTTCTTTTGGACAAACTGATCGTTCAATAAAGGGTTGTTTCTGAGCTGTAACACTCTATATGTTTTTTCCTCTCTTTTCAAACTTTCAAAATTCTCTAATTTCTTCAACAAAAGAATGTTTTCATTAGTGCTTTTAGCTAACTTGTTCTTGACCTCAAAAATTTCCTCCCTCAGATTATTAACAGAACTTTGGAGTTTCCTTGTTGTGTCTTCATCGAAGTCTTTTGATTCGTCATCTTCTCTAAGTCTTTTCTTTGGCGGAAGATCCACCTTTTCAAGCTTTGACTTATAATCGTCGATCAAATTTTCCAAGCTCTTAATGTATTTATCTTTGTCATCTTGGTTAACATTTAATTCGTCAGTAAGTTCGCTCAATTGAGATCTCAAAATTTGAGACTCCTCGAATGCTAAATCTCTTTGAATTTCTAACTCTTTCAACAATTTTGAAATATTTTCAAAATTAGTTGAAATTTTGCTATGTTCCTTGCTTAAATTACCATTTGATATACATAGCTCGTTATACGTAGATGATAAATCTTTATAATCCTGCGTTAAATTATTGAAATTTTTTTCTAGCAAACAATAGTCGTCTTTAATAGTTTTGAGCAATTTCAAGGACTCTTCGATTCCTGAATCTCCCAAATAAAGTTTGAATACTGATAGCTCTTTGTTCATTTCCAAGTTTTTCAATTGGAGCTCATTATTTAAGTCATTTAATTCAGTAATTTTGTTCAATTTCTTGGATAGATCAAGATTCTCTTGTTTCAGGAATTCACTATTTTGCTTATTTAAATTCAAATATTTGATTGATTCAGCTTGTTGAAGGTTCTTACCTTCCAATTCCTTTATATAATTAATCTGGTCGCTCAGCTGATTCTTAATCAAATTAACTTCTTCTTCATTGTACTTATTAGAAACAGGGTGTTGATCGAACACACCAGCCTCTCTATTCCGTTCTTCATTGTATTTAATAAGAGACTGTATCTGAGAATCTTTGGTTTCTATTGTATGATTGAGCTTAGAAATCAATTCTTTCAACTCACCGTTTTTCAGTTCATGCTTAGTATTTGCCTGTTGGAGATCAAAACTGGTGGATCTCGCTTTAATCGACAATTCTTCTAATGAGTTCTTAAAAGTCTCGACTTGTGATCTCAAAGATGTTATTGTTTCATTCTCCTGCGAATCTTTTAGACGAGCAGAATCTTCCAAATGTTTAATTTTAGAATTTAGTTCATTGTTTTGATTGTATAAATAAAGATTGTTTGAAGATATCTCATCATATTCCTGCGATTTCCTTTCAAGTTTTTTCAACAAGTCATTGACTTTGGACTCTGATTCTAGCTTGTTTAAATCTATCTGATCTTTTAATTGTTTGATATGGTATTTCAAGGAGTTTAATTCTATCTTGAGTGTGTTGTTTGAAGGTGCAATATCCGATTCAATGTTTTTACCAGATGGATTGAGTATTTTTAAAGGTGATGACAATGGATTCAAAGTTTTCTCATATACGGGTTTTTCAATGAATGGGGAAGAGTCCATGACTTGATGTTTATTACAGTAGAAGATACTTCTTTTTGTAGCAAATTCACCACAAGTCTTATTACCTCTTTGAGCAGTTACCACCTAGCATATAGAAACTTTTTTTACACGTCAAATTGTTTATGGATTTTTTTTTTGTTTTGATTTTGACTTTTGGCGGCGCACTTTCAAAAAAATCTAGAAGGCCAGGAACATAAATCCTTATTGTTTTCATCCAACTACTTAGTCAATGAGTTAACAGTCATAACATATAACGAGCCGATTCGTAATGTCCAAAGTGTAAGTACTAGACTTAAAGACTATTTTTGTTTGGTGATACCATGGGATGAAAGCACCCCAAGGAGACTGTGAACTACTTTATAGTGAGGCAAACTACTAACTAAAATCCAATTAGACCAAGAAGTTTTAGGCTTTTAGAAGAATTAGAAAAAGGTGAAAAGGGAAGTGGTTCCGATTACTGCTCCTACGGGTTGGCTGATTCTGGTGATGTATCATTAACTAGTTGGAATGGCACCATCCTAGGCCCACCGCATAGTAGCCATGAAAATAGAATATATGGGCTAACAATCAAATGTGGGGAAAATTATCCTGACCAACCACCAACCGTCAAATTTCAATCTAAAATCAATTTACCATTTGTTGATCAATCTAATGGGTCTATTGATTCATCAAAATTTAAGCTATTGGGTGAGAATTGGAAAAGAAGCACCACTATCGAAACAATTCTTTCTGAGTTAAGAAAGGAGATGTCAACCGCAGCAAACAAAAAGCTACAACAGCCTCCAGAGGGATCTACATATAGTTAACATATTTCAAATGAAACTATTATATATTATCTATTTAAACTATTGTTTTTTTGGTTAAATTTTTGCTCCCTTGAAATGTAGTCTATATAAATTTCCTTAGATTCAAAATATTGCGCGCTATATCTCTAACATCATGGTCGAGCTCTTGAATTTCAGAAAAGAACTTTGGGTATCGTCTAAATAATTCATCTTCATCTTGTGTAATTTCTTTATCCGCTATCTGGCTCAAGATCAAATCTAAATATGTGTCTTGGCCCCAATTCACCAATATTTGTATTGAAAGCCTGGTGAATATATCATTCAATTGAGATTTTTCAATAAAGTTCGAACCACACAAATCGAAAAGAATTTTCTTTTGTCTAATATATTTGATTATTATCTTTTTAACGATAAATATGAAGATTGATGTACTTGAAAGTTTGAAGTTACCCAAAGAATTACCTTTCAATTGCTGGTAGAGCAACAAGGCCTCTAATGGAGAGACGTCGGTCAAAGAATCTAGGTATATTAGTAGTAGATCAATTTCACTTTCATAAAAGTCTAATTGGAATAGTGAGTTTGAAGTATTTTGAGTGATAGTGTAAATTGTTAATGATGACATTCTTGAAGATTTCAAATTTATGTATATATCCAATTCATTCAAATCAACAAATTTTTTGCCCTTAATTGAAAGATCGGGTTGATAAGGCAATATGTTTAATACTTTGAAGAAATTGTATTGAAATTCTGAGCTTAAGTTTAGCGGTAAAGATGCTAAATTCAAGTATTTAACCCCGTTGATGAAATCAAACCTATCAATGAAATAAATCAAATTTATGAAATTGTAATATCCTAATGAATTGATTCTATTTGAATAAAATATCTCAGCTGCTTCAAATGAGAAATCCTTCAATATATATAACATTATCAAGCTGATTTTGAAGTCTGAAATTTGAAGATTTTTAAGTTCCGTTATAAATCCATCTAATTTCTCTAAATTATCAGGAGGATAAAATATATTGACATTCAATTGGTTGAAACCAGTTAGCTCATGGACAAAATGGTCAAAAAGTAGGTACTTTGAATTAAGTTTTTTAAAGATATATTCATTTCTCAATGCATTCAAATACATGAATAATGACTGATTAAAATTCTCTGTTGACAGCTTTGGTGCATGACTTTTTGGAAGATTTTTAATTTCTTTGCTATAAGGGAATGGTTCCCTTTGGAAATAATTAATTTCGGCTGTATTTTGAATTTTCATTAAAAGCTGAATATGAGTTTGAGTAAAGTTTATAAAAATAAAAACTAATGTGTCTGCCTTATAAAAAATATTAAATTTATCTTGAATTGTGAGATCTACAGTTATATATATGAAAATGTTTCCAATGTATCAAAAGTTGATTTGATTTCTAGTATTTTTCTCCATAAAGTGTGAAGATCTAAATTGAATGATTATGATAAAATGATACCAGGTCCAACTATTAAAATACAGTATAGTACATAACACAATAAACTTCAATAAGTCTATTATAATAAGATCGACTTGTATATTTTATTCAGGCCTAAAACTTTTAGTACCATTAAAAGAGAAAACAAAGAAGAAAAAAAAAATTAAAAAAAAAAAAAAAAAAAAAAAAATTATTATATCTTCTTTATCAAGTAATTGCCCTTTTTGGGTGACGTCGTCAATTAAACTTGAAGAAAATTAATTAAATGAGCTGAATTTTGAAAGCTGCCGCCAGCACATCAAAATAATTTGAATATATTTCTTCTATGTTTATTTATAACTCAGGAGCACTAGTCTGTGTGACCTAGCGATACTATTGTTCAAAAAAAAAAAAAATATTTCTATAACATTGGTAAGAGAAGTTTAATTTTATACATATCAGAATTGTATCTACAAAATAACAATGTGATTGATTATTCATTATATGCTTAATAAATTCCAATATGTAATATCTTTCATACACAAGTAGATGATAGATCCAACTGTAGTCAAAAGAGAAAGAAAACAAAAAGAAAAGAGCCAAATTAATTGAACAAGATCTAATAAATACTAAGTTGAAATTATAATAAATTTTAAATCTTCAAGATCTTCAAAAACGGTATAGCCGCGTGTGTTAATTAAATTTTTAGTTAAAATTATATATTGTTCTTGCTGGTTATACTTTTACATTATTGCAGGAAAATACGTTGATCGAGCTGATTTAAACGTTACGACCCATACTTTTATACTTGCAAATACAAGTCGACTATAGTTTTTACAACTTCGCATGCTTAATATATCGTTTTTTTCAAGACAAAGTTTAATTAAGGATGATTGGACACCAAACAGTATGGAAGCTCAAAACTTGAACTGAGTTTCCGGTTTAACTCTCAAATAAACAAACATGAGTGTGAACGTTAGATAGCCCTAAAATGATAGAGTCCTTTCATTTTATAAAAAATAAATATATGAGAATCTATATACATGTTAAAAACAATTCTTTTTATCTAAGAAATTATCCAAATTCCTCAAAGTAACTTGATACAACAATAGCATTATACTACTTTGTATACTTGTCCAAACAAATCTTGGCCCCACACCACTGAATAGTCCCGATAGTCCTTCAGTTTTATGCACTATTGACAGACCTCTAACAATAGATGATGTGTTTAAAATTGCTGCTTGGGCTGGAGCTTTTACTGTCGTTGATGAAATTGATGAGGGGTTTTGAGTCTGAATTCTAGTCTTTATGACATCCAACGGCGTAGTTATTATTCCTGCCAGACCACCTGCTGCTGCACCAGTATAGAGCTCATAAGAAATTGACAAATCATCCTTCTTGAAGTCTAGTTCATTGAAGGTAAAAGCGAATTCCCTGAATTTCTCATAAAAGGCAAATTGTAGAGCTGAAAATGGCAAATCTCTACAGAGAGTTGCTTTATATCCAAAAAATAAAGTTCCCACTCCTTCTTTGTAAACAACAGTCCTAGCAGCATCAAACAACCCCTTGTAATTATATCCTGAATTGAAATAAGGATTTCTATAACGACCCTGGAGCTGTAATCTTGTCTTTAATACCTCGCTTGGAACATACACAACACTTGAGGCTAAATCACCAAGAAACCCGGATAATAAATGTGTAAATGTATCATTGAAATTCCAGTCGTTGATCAGCGTCCTCTTTGTGTATTCATAGGTACCAAAGAACAATGCTGTACTTGGAAAGGATCCCAACATTGCCGCTCCATATCCACCATATAATCCTCTCAAGATTCCCTCTTCCTTGAGAATTATTTGATACGCGTTAACCATATTCTTATATTTCACGATGCTAGGGGCACCTTGTTGGCGGGTTTTGACTGTATCTAATGAATGCATAACAGAATCCCCAATAGCCCCACCAAATCCACCAGCAATCATACAGTGTATGAGAGGGCTTTCAACCTCATTATCTTCATTTTTTACGCTTTCGGGAACATTTCTGATGTTTTGTTGCGAAGGATGTGGATGGGTATGGGACTTTTCATGCGATGGTATTGATGCACCAGTCATAATTATGCAAATTTATCGGTCCAACAATTTTTGAATTGGTTTTCTCGAATATGAACTTACTAACGGACTAGGTGATGGTTTTCTCTCTTGCCTGAAATCTATCTTATATTAATATTCTTGGTGTGATTTCTGTGTATACTTTCATAACCTGTTTAGTGTGAAGAGATAAAACCAGCAGTACAGGTAATTTCTGAAAGCAAAACTTGAAATTATAATGAAAGAGAAACAAATGAGTGTGGAGAACCTTAAACGCTGAAATGGATTTATAGACGTATGAAATTATACATCATTTTAACAACTTTGATCAATTTTGATAGGCTTTTTCAATATTGAAAAAAAGTTTTGATTTGACCATGTAAAATGTTTGAAGCCCCTACCGAGCCCGGTTGGAGCAGCGATTTCAAAAACTTCAGATCATAACAGAGTAATCAAACACTAACTTGGCGGGTGATGGAAAACTGACATATGAACCTTATTTATGAGTGATCTCCATGCTAAGGCTCTCAAAAACTTTGGTAGGTTGCAATATCACCAAACGTGGATATAAAGTGTTGGCTATAGAGACAAGTTGCGATGATACATGCGTTGCATTAATGGAACGAGATCCAAAAAAGGATAGGGCAAAACTCTTACAACACGTTAAGAAAACATTGGATTCGACTGGTATCGGTGGAATAATTCCTACAAAAGCTTTTGATCATCACCAAAGTCAAATATCAGCAATCACGCGGGAAATACTTAAAAATAATTCTATAGATGCATTCAACCCCCCAGATTTGATATGTGTGACAAGAGGGCCTGGTATGAAAGGATCTTTAAGCATTGGGTTAGATTTTGCAAAAGGACTCAGTGTTGCGTATGAAAAGCCGCTTATAGGAGTACATCATATGCTCGGTCATCTATTGATGCCAAGGTTTAACAGAGATACGAATGTCGAATTTCCATTCTTAAGCTTACTGATTAGCGGCGGTCACACAATGTTGGTTTTGACCAAATCATTGTTTGAACATGAAGTTTTATGCAACACTATTGATGTTGCTTGTGGAGATGCACTCGATAAAGTAGCTAGGGAAATTGGAATGACTGGTAATTCTAACCTGGGGAGGGAGATGGATAAATTTTTGAAAGATTTTACACCCACTGACGCCTTTCAATTTGATCTTCCTAAACCATTACAGAATAAAAGAGGAAGAGTCAATCAACTTAACTTTGCTTTGGGAGCTTTTCAAGGAAAGGTTCGAGAAATTATGGAAAATAATTCTCACCTGAAGGGGGATTCAAATTTTAGAAAACATTTAGCCTTTCAATCTCAATTGGCAATTTTCAATCATGTAGTAACAAAGGTAGCTCTTACGCTATCTTTGAACAAAGAAAAATTATCAAATGTGAAAAACTTTGTATGCTCAGGTGGGGTTGCATCCAACTTTACATTAAGGCGTCTATTAAATCAATCGCTGAAGGTTAATTCCAATGTTGAGAATTGCTTTTACCCAGATCCTTGGCTATGTACTGATAATGCAGTAATGATCGGCTGGGCCGGGATTGAGTTGTTCGAAGCCGGATTGGTTTCAGAAATGACGATATGTCCTATGTCGAAGTGGAACATCAATGATATTATCAATGTCGATGATTGGCAATAGAAATCTTCATTATATATATATATACACAACGGCAATATTAAAAGCATCAATTAACAAAGAAACACAAGAAGTAAAAATTGAAGTTTCCGAAACAAATGATGAGATCAAGAATCAGCTCTAATCGTCTCTATGAGTAAGAAATGATTCTGTAATATTGAATTTTTGAATTAATGACCTCCAACTTTCATACTCTAATTGAAAAATAATGTGATTAGAGCTCTTCCTTCCTCTTTCTTCTTTTTCTTTTTGGGAAACTGCAGGTGGTATTTCAGTAATTATTGGATAACCTTCTTCGTCAACGTCTAGCTTCAGTCTACCATCTCTTATCAAAAAGCTGGTGTAGAACATATTTTCCACGCTTTGCGCAAAGGATTTTGGATTGATGAAAAATTTGAATAAATTTATAGATTGTCCCTTAGCTTTCTCATGCAATTCTTTGAAGCAGTTCTGGACTTGGTTCGGTGTTTGGTTGATTGAATTCTCGTTAATGTCGGTAGCAGTAACTGCTTCTGCAGTAGTTTTTTGACCAATGGGGTCCTCTCTGATCCTCTCCTTTATCACTCTCTTTTTTTTCTCAATCTTCAAAGGCCCTAAGAAGTGAAATGAACTTGGAGGTTTAATACCCCTTGATAAAAGATAGTTTCCAAGCTTAAAAAGATTATGAGCTTTGAATTCATGCCGTCTCCCAAAATATTCTTCAGGATCATCCTCCCCTGATAGTTTAAAGCTAGTATCCAAGAGATTACTCTTAAGTTTTGACATAAAATCATCGATTTTCCATGTCTTCGTACTCTTTCCAAGCTTTAAATTCCTGACTGCACTATCTACTAGCAAAGAACTTTTATGCAAGTTTCTTGAATCATATACCTCTAAAGTTTTATTTGATGATTTGATTTCTAGAATCTGTGTATATGCTTTGTTGACCTTTTCCAGGCCTTCGCTAGCACTTTTTAAACCCTCGTCATTAGCAGCTTTTGTACGTTTCGTTCTTAATTCCAAATCTAAGTCACGAGATTGGGTGAGCAATTCCTGCTCTTTTTTCTCCTGCTCTTTTGGAGTAATTAGATCTCCATCTTCATTGTAATTTCTAGCTTCATGAATCCCATCTTCCTCTTCTTCATCCTCTTCATCTTCCTCTTCCTCTTCCTCTTCCTCTTCCTCTTCCTCTTCTTCATCTTCTTCATCTTCTTCATCCTCTTCATCCTCTTCATCCTCTTCATTTTCTGAGCCACTCACATTGGTCTCAAAGCTTGCACCAGCATGGATTGATCTATTTCTTGTATTTCCTTGATCCTGAGCGTGTATTTTGGCTCTCTTCGCGCTGCCATTTTGAGCAACTCCTGATGTATCAGAACCAGCTCTTTTATTGGATAACTCAGATAAATACATCATTAACTAAAATTTTCGAAAATGGATGTTACAATTTTCAGGAGCCCTTATGCTATTTTTCAATGCTAGCGTATGTGGTTGTAACTTTCGAATTATACTTCATGATTCCATCATGAACTGTTATGAAATTTTCCATAGAAAAATTGCAACGCGAAAAAAATGGCACACGCTTTCCATTTTCATGTTCCCCGATATAATTTTCGTAGTTAGCATAAACTTCATCGAAAAGGTTATATAACATTATTTCACATTTTTGCTTTTGAGGGGATCGTGAGAAAAATGGCCACCATCTCAAGAATAAAGGTATGTTCAAGCAATACTATACCTTGACTCTATTATTTTGACTACTAACAACTACCTTTGTAGGCGCTAGACCCCACTGTAATAAATAGGATTGCTGCTGGTGAAATCATTATTGCACCTGTAAACGCCTTAAAAGAATTGCTAGAGAACTCAATAGATGCTGGTTCTACAATCATCGAAATATTAGCCAAAGATGGCGGTATAAAACTTTTACAAATTACGGACAACGGTTCAGGAATAGATGAGAACGATTTACCAATTTTATGTCACAGGTTCACCACATCAAAATTGACCAAATTTGAAGACTTGACAAGCATTGAAACTTACGGATTTCGAGGTGAAGCTTTGGCTAGTATTTCTCATATAGCTCATTTATCTGTTTTGACAAGAACCAGGAAAAGTTCATGTGGATGGAAAGCGATTTATTCGGATGGAGAATTAACACAACAAAACGGATCAAACGATCCAATCCCCGCCGCTGGAAAAATTGGTACAACCTTTACCATAGAGGATTTCTTTTACAATGTTCCCTCAAGATTAAGGGCTTTAAAAACTGCAAATGATGAATTTACAAAAATCTTAGATGTTATTGGTAGGTACGCCATTCATTGCAACAATGTGGGTTTTTCATGCAAAAAGTTTGGAGACTCTCATTACTTGCTTAATACCAGACCAAATCTACCAATACAAGAAAGAATAAGAGCAGTGTTTGGATCATCCATCTCTAATGACTTAGTTCAAATAGATATTGAAAACGGATTCAATGACTTGGGTGTCAAACGTGTTTATGGTCAAGTTACTAGCCCAAATTTCAACAATAAAAAACCTATTCAACCAGTTTTTTTTATCAACAATAGGCTAGTCTCTAATGACACTTTGAGAAGAGCTTTACTATCATCTATGAATCGCTTCTTACCGAAAGGCCACAAGCCATTCATTTACTTGAGCTTATCAATTGACCCAAGAAATTTAGATGTCAATGTGCATCCAACAAAAAGAGAGGTTAAGTTTCTTAACGAAGATGAAATCATAGATAGGATATGCCTTAAAGTTATTGAAGAGCTCTCTAAAATTGATTCTTCTAGAAATTTTTCAACGCAAACTCTTAAAGATACTGATAGAAAGAATCTACAAGAAAGTGATTCATCTCAAGCATATAAGAAACCGAAATATGATTATAATCTGGTAAGAGTTGATTCTCAACAATCAAAAATAACTTCTTATTTATTTAAACCTGAAATGGATTCACAAGGAATGGACACCAGCAAATTATCTTCAACTCTCATTCAAGCGAAAGAATATACTGTTGTTCCAAAGGAAACAGTCGATCACAATTTACAAAGTATCATTGATTTACGTGAGGAAGTTAAGCAAAATACTTCAAAGAAGTTAACCAACATATTTACCAACATCTCATATATTGGCATAGTAGATCCCCGAAGAAGGCTCTGCTCGGTTCAACATGACGTTAAATTGTTATTGATCGATTACGGGGCAATTCTCAATGAACTTTTCTACCAGATAGCTCTTTGGAACTTTGGAAACTATGGTATATTAATCTTAAAAGCAGAAGCTGAAAGTTCAAGTGTTTCTATTGAAAAGCTTCTATTGCCATTATACAACTCTGAATTCAACCCAAATCAAACAATTCAAGATATCCAATCTACATTAGAGGAAAATTCTGAAATGTTCGAAGAATACTTCTCTTTAAAATTTGAAAATGGAACTATCTGTCAATTGCCTTTGCTAATTAAAAATTACACTCCGCCCTTGTCAAAGCTATCCATTTTTATATATAACTTAGCTACAAAGATCAACTACAATGACGAGAAAGAATGTTTAAAAGGAATTTTAAAGCACATTGCCCTACTTTACGTTCCCCTCTCATTTGGAGCTTCGGATGAGTTCCAAACTGACACTTTGAACGAAATTTTGGAAAATGTTTTGGTGCCTCATTTAAGAAAAAACTTTCTAGCACCTATTGGTCTTAACTCGGATATTGTTGAGATTGCAAATCTCCCTGGTTTATACAAAGTTTTTGAAAGATGTTAGTGATCCAAAGTATTCATTTCAGTCTTCTAATAGAGAAACAATTGTTAGAAAATTTCCCACTGTCATAAAAGAACACTACATGCTGCAGTAACAATACTTCGACTTATGTTATAATGAACTTCCGGTTCATAAAGTCAATTTGAATAATAGTTTTGAACATAAAAGCGCTTGTTCTCTGGGTTGCATTTGGGATGGCAATCATTCAATAAGAATGTTAACACAGTAAAAAGAAGACCGTGAAAAAAATAAGATTCTTTGCTTCTATATAAATATTAGGAACTGGATTATAAGTTAATCAATCAATTTCACAAAATGAGTATGATTTCGGACCATAAAATATTGAATGCTGCTATACAATTTTACCTTACCAAACATAACTTTGATACCACTATATTCATTGGTTGATGTTATCCAAGTCATATCATGACTCTCCCGGTCTTGGGCAATTTTAATTGCTCTCCTAATAATAATATCTTTTATAAGATTGGTATATCCAAGACCATCCACTATATCATTCGTCAGTCTAATAGATTTTTCTATAGTGTAATATAGTGATTTGAAAGCAACAGGTTCAAAGGTTTCAAGCTCTGTGACTAAGTTATAGCTACTTAACACTTGTGAATATAGCTAGTTCAATGACTAAGCTATCTTTTCACATCGCATCCCCCTAATTTATTTGGGGCTTCTTCTGGTATAACTTTGGCGTCCACATCTCCACTTCTTTTAAATTAACCTAGAGATTTTTCAGACCTCGACTTTTAGAACCATTGATTTTATCTTCTGTATGCACCAGTAGAACTAACACGTTTCACAGTTATACTTATGACTCATGTCAATTTCATCTAGTCCGGCAGCATCAAAGTTATCAATTTTTTCTTCGAAAGCAGCGTCTACATGATAAAATCAATTCACTAGGGTTTGTAATTACGAAAGCATCAATTATTGGCTACTATCCACATGTTTGTAAATCGTATCATTTGGCAAAGTAATGACAAGTTTAAAAAAAAATGAGTAGAGTCGCTTTAACTGCAGGAGCCAGGAATATAACAGCTAATATCATCAAAAAATAAAACGAAATGTGCATGCCATCAAGCTGTACTGAATGATTCAAACTTGGGTTAATTTATTTCGAACAATAGAAACTAATTTGTACGTTAAATAATTAGTAATTCCAAATCTTCTATATTGGAATTATATAACTTTGCAGCTGCACTAGCTGCTTAATCCCATATCTATTGATGTTGATTATATAATTCAGAGATCGGGGTTTCGGTCGGGCCGTGGTCGGTACAAGTTTCAAGCCCAGCTGAATAAGTCAAGCACCAGCTGCTGCTTTGAGCGCTATCCACATTCTCAACCTCTAAAATAGCCAAGTATTCAAAAACCAATGTTATAGTTATAACTCCCAACCAAGAAAGTCAAGCAGAGCATATTTCGAAATTAAGAATAGATCAAATTTTCTTATCTTTTGATAGCGTTGTTTGTTTTTGTGCCTAATATAATATATTGCATAACACATCCCTGTAAGTATTTACCAAGCTTCGACAAAAAATTATAAATTACTACTGATTCCAGCTGCATTTCGAGGTTGAAACTGCTGCGGTCTGTTAAAACATCATCTTTCATTACCTACTACCACCTTATACATATTTCTCACTCAGCACTGCTCACTTTTGCTTTACTTACTACTTTGTACTTGGTATTTGATACTTTAACAGTAAATGTGACTGATTTGGTAGTAGTTACCAATTTTCCTTTTCGAAATTATTAGTATGAGGGAGGCTCGGAGATCGGAGTGCTTCTGCCCCAACCTATTGCGTTCGTCCCGAAGTCCGAATAAGAATAATAAGTTTCCTCGGTTCAATAAGGCTAACAAACAAGATATCGTATGCATTATGCATGGTGCAGCATCTATAAAACAACAACTTTAATAGATACACTATGTCGCTCAATATCCCAACTTATTTGCATCGCAATAGCATTTGAAGCTTCTGTATCAGTAAGTTCCAACCTTCAACTGGCTATTTTTTAAAGGGTTTGCTGTTTATCTAAAAACCAATCTTTCATGAGGCAGATGACGTATCACCTATTGTTGTTCACGGCCATCAACCTAGTTTACGCGGACATACATAAACTGTGATTACAGCTGATGTGGATAAATCATGATCGTTAAAGATATACATGATTATAGAGCAAAATTATATATGTATTTGCATAATGTATCAATATACTTTTTACTTGAAGCTTCCCTTTATTTGTAGTTAATCGTGATTCTTTAATATTCAGGATCAGAGTAGTATAATTGAAAGCGGGGTCCGGGAGTAGTAGTAGTTGATCGCGGAATTAGCCTCCAGGTACTAGGCTCTACTAACTACTATCTAGCCGGAATTAGTTAGTAGTTGCCAATTGCTAGGTTACTAGTTACAAGTAACGACTCACCAGTAGGTACTTATAGCAGCTGTACTATAAGCGTTGGGTACTAGGCCGGTAGTAGGTACCGCAGTTAATAGAACCAAGACGAATCATCATACTGTGGGATGTTCAGTGCATCAAAGCTCACTGTGCGGCAACCTGTGCAAGTTGTTAGCTAGTGAAAACATCGTCGTCAAATTGTAAGGCATTACGAAAATCCGTCAAAAATTTCCGTTAATTTTATATGATCCCGCGAAGGCGCAGATATATACAAAAGCCAAATTAGAGTATTTTATTATCGGACTTTGAACTTCAAAATCATCTGCATCAAATATTCGAGCAGTTCTTTAAAATCTTCTTGTATTTCAGTCTCTCTCAACCACTTGGGTGTCTCTTGTATGTCATATTTGGTTGTCCCCAGATCATGAATAACAAATTACCCCCTCCTCATGTTATACCACCGTATATCTCACAGCCTACTTCACAAACAGGTAGCAGAGTAACTCTGTACCAACGACAGGAACCTAATGAAAAAAATTCTCAACCGACATTCAAAAACGATAGCTCATGGATTGATCAATATAGTCATCAGCGAACTCATTTTCAGAAAAACCATCATCCCGATAGAAATCTAACATTAACTGAGAATGGGCATTCTAGTGGGTTTGAGCTTTCAAGGTTAACCACTCATCTACCACCATATCCACACAATCCACATCAACCACACCAATATCAACCCCAACATAATGTACATACTCAACAAAATCACCACCATCACCACCATACCCATGATCAACACCAGCACCCATTTCAGGAATATCCAACTTCCGTGAATCAAAATCGATACGAGCTACATCCTCAAATTCTCCAACCCATTGACTCCAACACATCCTACCAGCAGCCCCATGAACTGCCACAAACACATTCGTTGCGGACAGATTCTAAAAAGGGTCCAGTTCCACCATATGCTATTGCGACTACAAACTCAACTAAGCGAGTGAAAACTTTGAATAATTACAATGTCTCCACTGGACAAAGTTCAGTCTCGCCGGTATCAGAAACTCCTACAAACCAACAGAAAAAAGTTTCCAAAACATCAAGACGCCGTCATAGAAACTCTCACTTAGGTTGCGCAACATGCAAATCGAGAAGGATAAAGTGTGACGAACAATTACCAGAGTGCAAAAACTGTATTAGGGCAAGATTGAGCTGTGCCTATTTAGCTTTAAACGAAGCTGCAAGACAAGCTTTGAAAGACGCTCAAAAAGCACAAGCTGAGAAAATACAATCTTTGGCTGATAGTGGCAAAGAACAGGGACAAGAGATGTATCTTGATATACACAACAAGCATCAGTTTTTAGAACAAGCACAACATCATCAAAAGAACAATCATTTTCAACATGCCCATCCTCCATTTCATGAAGCCATTGATAATAGCTTAACATCTAAAATTTTTATGCACGCTCTTCCAAGTCTACCTTTGCCTTCTTCGCATCATTTAGAAATAAATTTACAGAGACCGTTTTTTCCGTCATTTACACATCAGTCAAATAGGGCTCCTTTACAAAAGACCAATCCAAGCGCTTCTCAAACATATACCCTTTCACTGAATAATTGTAAACTGGAGAGAAAATCAGATACAGATCTATCAATAGCCGGAATATCGAATCTACCCATTGCTGTAAATAATGTGAAAAGATCGGAATCAGCATTTTCAATTAAATACGATTCGTATGATAGCATTTCTGCTTTAATCAAAGACCATAAAGATGTTCCTTTTAATGAGTTGTCCAAATTTGATGATGAGTACATTGAAATCAGTTTAGACCCCGAATGTACTAGGCATTTGAACACATACTGGGAGCCACTCAACCAAGATGATATTATTAATTCAAAGAAGGCTTCCGAAAGAGAATGGTCATATTACTATAAAAAGCAAACAATGAAAGAAGCACAGAACAATATTATGTTGTTCAAGGCATTTCAGAGTGTCTCTGAAATACTTTTGAGTGAAAAATTGAATGAAGTTAAAGACAAGAATATAGCCAAAAAATTCATGACTAGAGATTTTGAAATTACACTACGATTTTTGAATAAATTTAGAATTGATTTTACTAATATAGATTTAACCTCCGCGAGAAATAATTTGATAAAACTTGATACCAAGCAGCTTCAGGAGAATACTTCAGTAGCTTTTTCCAAATTTCAAATTTATCAAATAATGTTGTCGACTTCCTATCAGGGAACCTGCTCCCTAGAAGATCATTTTCAAATCTCCTCTAGATTTTTTCACTTCATTACAGAATATACAAATAATCAATTCAAACACTTCAAGGACTCTGAGATTCTAAAAATTTATGAAGACGATGCTCATTTCAAACATGCTAAAATCTTGAATGATCACATATATAAGTTTATTGTTATATATGTGCAATGCATCAAATCATATCACACTAAACCTTATAATCATGAGGTTCTATTTGAAATAAACCATGAATTCGGATTAATTGAAGAGAAAATTTACTCGAAATTTGGTGAGAAAGAGAAAAAAAACTTTGAAGATCTTAAATCATTTCTTTGCTCCTTAGTTATTTATTTTAAGGAAGAAGGCCCAACGAATAGGACATGTGTGGAATTTTATATAATCAAAAAGTTTATCGAAATCTTTCCAGAAACTTACATTGTTGATTCTACTAAATCATTTGAGTCTTATCTCTTGAGGAGCTATTTTTATGCGGTTTCTGCAATTTTGAGAGAAATTTTTCCTGAAACAAGATTTTATTACTTATTCTCATTTTGCGGACGTGAGCGCACAATACATGAGGCACATATACTGCAAAGTTTTGAAAACTCAATTAAATCGGTTCCTGAATCAACGGTCACTACAAATCAAAAAGATCTCATAAGCTACCCAATTAAGATTTTCTCCTTCTTTAAAGAGAGATATCTTTTAACTTCCCAGTATTTATCGGACATCTCAAAATTCCCAGCTAAAATTGTTTTAGATGATAATAACAAATCCGTTTTATACAATTTGATTCAAGAAGAACAGATCAAAAGATTCAAGGATTTTGATATTCCAGAATCTTCGTATCCAAGCATTGATAAATCATCGAATGCATACAACAACATTACAAATTCCATCAATATCCCAAGTGTCACAGTGACGGACAGTTTTGAAAATCTTAAAGTTAGTTCTGAAAAAAGGTCAGTCATTTTGAAGCAAAGCATTGAAAGGGGTCTGGAGGCACGTGATGAAAATTTAGTGAGGACATTATTTTCTTGAATAGTAGAAGATCTGTTTTAACTGCAGCTATATAATGATGTTGCTTCATTCAAATTTGTCAAAAAAAGTCTTATAATTTTATATTTATTAGCAGTCAAGTTTGAATACTATATCATTGTATTTTCTTCAATAAAGTAGGATCATCTCTTGTCTTCTCAAATGCTTTCACATACGCCTTTTTGAGGCCTTCAATCACTTCATTATCTAAACAACTTTGATAATGAAAGGCAATTCGTTAATCGAACAATTCAAGATTATATTGTTTCGCATAATTCTGTAAAGTTTCAGAGTCAATAGATGTCTTTTAATAGTCAGTGAAAATGAAATTTGTCTCTAAAGAAACTTGCAAAGCTAACCATTTACTCACGAGAAATTTATCAACCTCTCTAGTTGTAGCATGAACTGCTTTTAGTTTTGGTAAATTTTCATCTATAGCAATAGATGCCATTTTGGCCAATATACCTGATTGTTGAATACCCCCACCATTTTTCTTTCTGAAATCATTTGACTTTTCGATAAAAATGACTTAGATCCGACCAATACATTGGTGCACCAGTAGATTTTGAAAGACATATACTGATACTATCAAATAATTTTCCTTATTCAGATCATGAAATATCTGTTTCTTCACTTACAAGTTACATTCCATAACCTATCCGCGTCACAATGTAAAAAAAAACCCCCATGTTTGTCGATATTCATACCAACTCATCAAAATTATACCGTGTAGAGTATTTTCTTAAGATATTAATTTTGTTGGTCTAAGGTGAATATTCCCAACATCTGGAATTTTTTTTTGGGACAATGTCTGTCTTCTAAAGATAGGTATAGTCCATTTTTTGGAGCTACAAAGAAGTGAATATGGAGGAGATATTAAATGAGTACGTATAGCAATTTGATTTGACATTGTACCTGAAACAAGAAAAACCCCAGCTTCATTTCCAGTCAGTTAGAGTTTGTATCATCATCTTTGGCTTAAACATCGTCACCAACGGAACAATCAAACACTGATTTTAACAATTTCTCTGAGGGGGTGGTAAATGTATCGCTTCCAAAATCGTTGTGTGAGCTATATCTTGTCATTTGAAACAGAATTGATGTTTTATTGCAAGCTTAAATAATTTAATGGCAGAAAGCTTTCTAAGCGTGCTTTGATCAAGAGAAAATTTATAGTAGTTTAAGTTTCGATTAATTTTTGAAACAAGTTAGTATTATGACATACCTTTTCTAAGTTCTGGAGCACAACCCCTGAAGTCTGATATGAAGATAATTCAAATTTAACTTTATATAATGTATATATAAACTATGAAGTCATGATCCAAACTTTAGAGTCCAATGTACACACTGTATAATATTCATGTTTATATGCTGTATATACAGTCCACAAACTCCAGTCTACTCATAATTTAGGGTAGCTCCAGATTTGTCATTCTATAGAGTATAACAGTGATTATTAATTCTTCCAAACAGGTTTCAAAGTTCATTATAATATATTAATATCAGTATATTATAAGAATTAAAAATCCTGTATAACTATTATATTATATATGTATTGCCTAATATAAAATTGACAATCCCACAATCATAATGTTTTAACTATATAAATTTACCAATTAGCTATTTGATCTAGTACTAATTTGTCTAAAAGCTTAGATATATATATAACTAGTATAATTTATATTGATAATCTTATAGCTTGACGTAGCGCGTAATTATTAATTATTATATACTACCGAGGTCCGGCCGAGACAGTAATAATTTCATCGATCCAATATATTTCGCAAGAAAAATAATAATAATAATTATCATATATGTCTGTTTCCCTGCTTGAACTAAAAGGTCATATATGTTCCATTAATTAAATTAATATAATATTATTATTACTCCTTTAACCTGAAAAACATTAAAATTCTGCAAATTTTGGTTATTTGATCTTTGGAAAAATTCGATAAAAAAAGAAAAAGAGAGATCAAGTATTACTGCATTTATAATATATTAAAGGTGGGAATTGTGGTGAATTAAAAATTGCGTCTTCAATTATCTAGAAAACAAAATTCTTTGAGTCTAGTTGTGTTGCTTATTTAAGTTAATCATATTGACGAGATAATCATCTACTTTATCAATCATTTCATTTCCAAGCTATTAATTTTTATTTTTTTTTTTCATCATCAATAAATATCACACAAAGAATTATCCTATATAGATATATATCAGGAATAACAATAATTTCATAATTCACAAAAGTATCCATAGGCGTGTTGTTGGTTTTCAAGTTGAATGAAAAATTTTGTTTACTAGAAGAAATAAAAAAAACAAAAGAAACCTAATTACAGAAGAAATGGATCCTTCAAGATTCAGTCATAGCAATGATGGAAATGACAAAGAAGGTAAGAATACCAATAACCTCAAAAATAATACCAATTTCAACAATTCCAACAATAAAGGTAAACCGACTAATAAATCTAATCATAAAGATAAAATAAGATCTGAAAACCCTATGATTGTTTCAGATGCTCTTGCCAAAAATTCAAGACAATTACTTTATGCACATCTTTATAACTATTTGATAGAAAATGATCTTCATGATACCGCAAAAATATTACTTAAAGAGGCTGACGTTCCAATATCTAATACTAGAAATACAACTAACTCAAATGTTACCACACAATTGACTGCGGAGGAAATTGATAGATTAGAAGAATTACCAGGTGTTAAAATGCTTATGACTTCACCCGACACATTCTTATTAGAATGGTGGCAATCATTATGGGCTCTTCATTCATATGTCAAAGATTCAACTGCACAAAAGTTGCAGCAACAACAATTTTTCAACTTTATGGCGAATAAGCACCAGCTTCAACAAAGTCAACAACAACAACAGCATCATCATCACCATCCTCAAAGACAACACCAGCCCTCTCAGCAACGAACCACAGATACTCAAAACCAGGGAAGACCGTCATCATCTCCTATAAGTAGCAGAACATCTCCTGCTTTTGTTGTAGACAAGAAACAAACGCTAGTGTCCACAGGGGTTACACCTCAACAACCTCTTCAGTCACCGTTGCCGCAGTCTTCTCATGCTACCCCTAATGCAAGTGCATTGGCTGCTCCTTCTCCAATGCCGGTAATCTCACAAAGAACTCCTGTGACTTCAGGCACACAACAACATTCCCAAGAACCTCAGTCATCACAACAAAATGGATCAACAAATCGCTCGTCGTTGAACAACCAACAAAGATTGCAAAATGAAATGTTCATGAATTCTCAACGTCAATTACAGTTTCAACAAGCTCAGCAAAGCTTACAACATCAGCAATGGCAGCAGTTACAAGCTCAAGAGTTGCAACAAAAAGTCCAGTTTCAGAAAGCTCAGTTGGCTCATCAACTACAACAACAGGCCCAACAGGCTCAACAGGCTCAGCAAGCTCAACAGGCTCAACAGGCTCAGCAAGCTCAGCAAGCTCAACATCAGATCCAACAGCAACAGCAACAGCAACAGCAACAGCAACAGCAACAGCAACAGCAACAGCAACAGCAACAGCAACAGCAACAGCAACAGCAACAGCAACAGCAACAGCAACAACAACAGCAACATCAGCACCAACAGCACCAACAGCAACAACAACAACAACAGCAGCAGCGCCAGATTCCTAATGTCACGCCCCAACAACAAGAGTTTTTGGTGCAACAGAGATTGTTGCAACAACAACATGGTCAAGTGCCGCACCCTATGATGTTCATGCAAGGTCTTTCACAGCAATTACCGGCGCAACAACTGCAAATGAACTTCCAGCAAGGTAATTCTACACCTGGGTTACCACATCAAACATCAAATCCAATGGGTAATGGATTACCCGCCAATTATGATAATAGTATTCAAGATTATCAAATGCACTTGATGATGTTGGAAAACCAAAACAAATTGGGCGTTAACCAAAATCCTAACTTGGATAAACCTCCTTCTAATGCATTCCCCATTAATTCCACTCAAAAATCTTCCATATCCACTGCATCTAATACTACAGTTAATAATCAAAATGGAAACAATAATAAAACGACAGACTCTATTTCAATTGATCCATTACAACCCCTAAATCCTGATCAGAATTTTAATTTAAGTGATATGTTCGGAGATGGTTCAAATTACAATCAATTCACTACAGGCCCAAATGGAACTTGGAATGATGAAGACCTGGGGTATAACAACATGGGTTTCATAAACGGTCTTTAAAGCTTCTTTTGTCAATGTCGTAATATATTTGTTTCAGTCTTTCATTGTTGGTATATCATATATAACTTTTTATATAGTTTTTATAGCAATGTTTTAGAATATGGAAAAATTATCGAAATATACTTACACTACCTGTAATTAAATAACTTTGGTTGTAGTATTTATGTATATACGATATACTTCTAAGTGGTGACTATCAAGTACTTGTAAATTTGTCAAAAAATTTTAAAAAACGCAATCATGTATCATATGAGATATGAGATGTTTATTTACCAACGAAAGGTAATTGTACATACAAGCATATTTCAAAAAGAGAAAGATATTGGGCAATTCAAAAGGATGTAATGGACTTATGTCGAATAATATTCTCAATTTTTTGTGCCAATTCTTTATATTCGCGTTAAAATTCCAACATGAGTTGATTTCGAAAAACATATAAAAGAACAATTCTAAAAATAAAAAACTTGTCATTTTCAATTTAACCCACCCTTTATTTTAAAGTTTTGCTCAAATTGAAACGTAGAATAATAACAAAATCATTTTTACAATGCCTGATTTTTCAATTGAAAAGCAAGATTTAGAATCAAGATTATCCCCAATTGTTCAAAGAGCTATCGAGTTTTCTAAAAGTTCCACCGAAGGTAAATCATTCAATCCTCTACCTCCAAGCTCATCGTTCTCATTAATTGACTCTTCTAATGATGTCAAAGCTAGGTGGTATGAAATTGGCTTAGAGTCAATTTCAAAAGGTGAAGTTGGTGTCATTCTAATGGCTGGTGGTCAAGGGACCAGACTGGGCTCTTCAAAACCAAAAGGTTGTTTTAATATTGGTTTACCATCACAAAAATCCTTATTCCAAATCCAGGCTGAAAAAATATCAAAAATTCAACATTTAGCTAATTCTAAGTACAACACAAAATCTAAAATTAACTGGTACATTATGACATCTAAACCAACAAGATCTGATACAGAACAATTTTTCGTTGAAAATATTTTTTTTGGTTTAGATTCCAATCAAGTCACTTTTTTCAACCAAGGGACATTACCATGCTTCAACAAAGATGGCTCAAGAATTTTATTAGAAGCTGAAAATAAACTAGCTGAATCTCCAGATGGAAATGGTGGCTTATATAAAGCCATCTACACAAATGATTTGTTGAACGATTTTTCGAAAAAGGGAATTAAACATATACATATGTACTGTGTTGATAATGTACTGGTAAAAGTTGCTGACCCAACTTTCATTGGATTTTCCATCGATAACGGGTTTGAGCTATCCACTAAAGCTGTTAGAAAAAGAAATTCCTCAGAGTCTGTTGGTTTAATAGTTTTAGATGAAAACTTACAAAGACCTGCTGTTATAGAATATTCGGAAATATCCAAAGAATTAAGCGAACAAACAGAAGAATCTGGTTTATTATCATTTAGAGCTGCAAATATCGTTAACCATTATTATTCGGTTGACCTGTTAAAAAGTTCCATCACTAAATGGATCGATAACCAAGAGTTCTTACCATATCATATTGCGTTTAAAAAAATCCCATCTTTAAACGATAATGGTGAATTTGTCAAGCCAACTGAACCAAATGGTATTAAATTGGAACAGTTTATCTTTGATGTCTTCAAAGATATTCCTTTAGAAAAATTCGGATGTCTTGAAGTTGATAGATTAGAAGAATTTTCTCCTTTGAAAAATGCCCCTGGTTCAAAAAATGATACTCCAGAGTCAAGTGTTGAAAACTATCTGAATCTAAGCACTAAATGGGCCACAA
Source organism: Waltiozyma mucosa (assembly GCA_030581415.1). Classification (NCBI taxonomy): domain Eukaryota; kingdom Fungi; phylum Ascomycota; class Saccharomycetes; order Phaffomycetales; family Wickerhamomycetaceae; genus Waltiozyma; species Waltiozyma mucosa. Next base: position 43,136 of record JAKTTK010000145.1, read on the forward strand.
GTCAAGGTGCTATTTTAGAAGGTAGGGTTGAAGTGAGCAGTTTAACTTCATATCAAGGTGAAGGCTTAGAGATTACCAGAGGCAAAACTTACAAAAACTTGGAGATTATTTAGTCTTTGTATTTAATCGTTTATAGAATACTACATAAAACTTGAATTGAATGCATGAAATTAAAGGACAACATATGATAATTTAGCATGTTTTGATCGCTCATCTTGCGCCCAGCGCTTTAATCTTTGTGAAGTACAAGCTTTAACTCATTGATAAAACTCTCATCTTTAAGCATAGTGTTTATACTATCATTTATTGGGTCATTCATGGTATTTTTATCCCTATCACTGGCTCTATCTTTTACAGTGTCTTCATTAAAATTACCAGATAATTTGGAAAAACTAATTTCAAGCTTTCTTTTCAGTTCTTCATTTGTCATAACATCATTTCGATCATTGTCATCATCCTCATAGCTAGTATCACCATCTTTATTACTTATTAAAACACTTGTATCATTTGATATTAAAGCATCGATATAACCCAAATCTATTTCATGATTCAAGGAATTGTTAGAGGTTGTATTTATATAAGTGTCATCATAAGATACAGAAGAATTTAGGAATTCTTCCTTGTTATCTTCAAAAACAGTCACCAATGGAATAGGAAGACCCGAGCTTAATCGTTTACCCTTCTTGTTTGTGGATGTCGATTGATTTATTGGCGATGTAAACGATCGCAGTTGATGACTCTGAAGAGAAAGTCTTTTAGATTTATGGGAGATTGGTCCTTTCATTGCAATTGATTTGTTATCATACATGGATTTGATATCATCAAGTGAGTTTCCAATTTTGTTAAAGTCCTCGATATTAGTGATTGTTTTCAAATCTAATATAACTTTTTTCAATTTTTCTGATAAATCAAACGTCAATTCACTCATACAACTGGTATCATGTTGAAATCTTTCACTATTTCTTTTCGATGAAAATCTATTTTGTACAATATATCTGTTTAAAGATAGAAATAATGTTTCATTTACCTGGTTGAGAATATTAATTTCAGATGATATTGCGATAAGTTTCCAATTCAATGTCTTGTATTGTGATACATTCTGAGGTTTGAAGATTTTTGAAATTTTTTCAAATGTAAAATTTGAATCGGAAGATGTCGTAACATTCATTGATAATAAGATGACTAAATATAGCCGTCTTAATTTTTTAAATTTATTGAATTTTTCCTCCAGTTGAATAACATTATCAATGGAATCTTCTTTTCCATCTATCAAATAATTGATATCAATCAAGTTTATACTATAAATACCCATGAATTTCTCTAAATCAGGATGATTAACTAAAGGAAGTAGCACTTTTAAAGAATTTGATAATGAATCAAGACTTATTGTTAATGTGCTATAAATTATTTCATAAATTGATTTAGAACCAGAATTGGGTTTCATAACATTAGTTTTTTCCGGTTTGGGTATTATATTTGAGAATAACTCAAGTTCTTTATAATTATTGAATAATTTTTGTGAATTTAAATCAAATTTCTGATAACTTGAAATAAACTTCTTTAAATTTGATACCAATGAATTCTCCACTATATCACTAATAAGAAAATTGAACTGTATGATAGATTGAAGTTTCAATAATATTATTGCTATTATGAACTTTTTATATATCTGTTTAATTTTTGATAATTTAAGATGTTTGATTAATAAAACCATCTTAATTAAACTTTGATGATCTCTTTCGTTAATCTTGAGATGATAAATCGATGTTAATTTGGAAATCTCTCCATAATGTAAATCTTTTGACTTCTCTATAAGAATTTGGGATTCTTTCCTTCTTAATCCATCATAAAAATTGGATATTAATATAGTTTCTTCAAGTAATTGTGATGTTACCAACATATATCTAAACTCATCAAAAAACATTTGAGTCTTTTCTCTATTATTATCTATAGATCTCTTTAAAATTGACCAAAGTTTTTGTATACATTTTAGACTATTCATTGTATTTTGAACATTTCTCATTTGATGGATTCCCCATCCTTTAAATTCTGAAGGTTGTTGAATGACTGTTGATTCTGCATCTATATCATCAAAAAATTGTGAACCGGAATGGAATTCATTTATAAGAGTTGGAGAACTGAATGATCTATAATCTTCATTGTCAATACCAAAATCAAGAAGTGTATCATTTTGATCATTGGGTATTCTACTCGTTGATAAATTGGGTATTTTTCTTTTGAAAGGAATATTGAACAAATTCCTAAGTTCTGAGTCTGTCATATTGACTCAATTAATTTTGACACTTCCACTATCAAATAAAATTTGTTTATTATCAAAAAAAAAAAAAAAGAAAAAGAGAATGAAAAGTATTTAATTTAAAAATAAAAAAATTATCAATATCTAATTGAATTATTATAATTATCAGGTCAGATTTATTAATCGTTATATTTTTGTTTTACGGATTTGATTGTTTTTTCTCATTCTTCAGCGCGTTACCATGGCAAACAGGAGAATTAAAAATTAAAAAAAAAAAACCGTTTGAGCTTATATAATCCATATGATTTTATAACAGTAAGGCTGCGGTCGGCCATTGATTATCACAAGACGTCATTGATAGAGTACTTTACTTTTGAAATCGTATTGACTTAAGTCATCTGGATAGATAATATCAAACATACGAGGTTTAATTATATTGAATAATATCTTCCAATATAATATTTTATTATATATTATAATTATTATTATTTACAATATCAACAGACGACGACAACGTACTTGATATTTAACAACTATAATTTAAATACAACACTCAATTTCATTATTTAAAAATTATGTTATAATTATAATTAATTTTATATATATATATTTACATATAATTATTGAATTTATCGAATTAAAATTTAAGAAAGTATCTTCCCAAGAGAAAAATAAAAAAATAATAAACAATAAAAATTTTGTTTTTTTGTTCTTTATTCATAAAAATCCTCTACCAATTCTTTGTAATTCTTCACAATTAGGTAATTTTATTTGATGAGCTTTTGTTAATTTTTCTTCATCTGTAAATATCCATCCATGTGCATCATTAATCTGTCTATCTTTTTCATTTTTTTCTATTGTACATTTATTTTTTAATAAATCCACATATTGATGTTCCACAGCTTTATCTAATTTCTCCAATTTTTTAGAAGATAGTTTATTTATTTGTTGTTTAGTCAAATAATAAGGAATAGATATTCCTGAAGTCACCCTTTCTTGATTATATAGTGAAGTTTTTATAAATTGGAAATTCTCAGTATTAGAATCTGAAAATAGATTCGATATGAAAGGTATCAAAAGCATTAAAATCATAGGAGCAAGTTGTTTTAAAATATCCAATGTACTTTGTTGTTGTTGATTATCTTGATCTTGTGATGATCGTTGATTAGTGGAAGGATTGGTTCTTCTTCTTCTTTGTGTACCAGATTGTCTTGGAAATGCACCTCCAAATGGTGACCCGGCATTAGATGCAAAAGTGAATCCATTTGGTCCACCAAATGTAAATGAAGTACCACCCATTCCATTCATTCCACCCATTGGACCACCACCAAATAGAATATCGAATAAATCATCTGCTTGAAATCCACCACCGCCACCACCACCAAATGGTGAAGCACCTGAATGACCAAATCCATGGAATTGTTGACCATTGAATTGATTAAATCCAGATGAAGCATTTGAACTTGCACCTCTAGAATCTGGATCAACACCTGTTTGATCATATATTCTCTTTTTCGATGGATCACCTAATATTTCAAATGCTTTATTAACTTTTTTAAAACATTCATCTGCCTTAGGATGACCATTTTTATCGGGATGAATTTTTAAAGATATTTTTCTATATGCCTTTTTAATTTCAGAATCCCCAGCTGTTTTTTCAATTTCCAAAATCTTGTAATATTCATGACTTTTATGTTTGAGAATCTTCTCCACTATTATTTCTTGTTCCTTTGTAAACGATCTATCAGACATGATGATATAAATCTAATTAAAATGTTATTTGGATAAGTTGTATAATTTGAAAAATCTTGGGGAATATTCTCGTATTTGGAGACAAAATCTTGGGGAATAGAAAAACCGGGAAAAAAGATGGGTGAACACTAAAACTTTAAAGATTTCAAAAATTGACTTTGAATTTGCAATATATTTGTCTGTGTTTTTTTTTTTCTTTGAAGTTGTTGTGTTTGAATTTTTATTTTATAATATTGATATAAATTTATGAGATGTTAAATTAATCCAGCTAACTTTCCATTGAAGAGAGCTGATGTACTTCACAAAAACCAGAAAAAAAAAAAAAAAAAAAAAGTTAAAAAGAAAAACCACAAATATTAATTAAATCTTCAAGATCTTCTAATATAAGTCCTATAAATAATTCTATAAAGATTAATTTTTATAACGGGAAGATGTTATAGTAAATTATAATCAAAAAAAAATCAAAAAAAATTTCTTTAATAACGACGACGTGGTATAAAATTATTTCTTATCGTCGAGTATATAAATTTTATTTAATTTCTCCGATTTTTTGCCTCCTCTTAAGTTTTTGAAAAATTCCCAATATAAATTAAATTAAATATTGCAGATAAAATTATTATATCAGTTATAAGATCACGTCTGTTATAGTATAATTATATATTATATTAAATTATTGTGTTACAGCTGCTGCTGCTGCTGCTGTTGGGTCTTTTTTTTTTTTTTTTTAATTAGCTAATTTAAACGTTACCACACTTGCTGATATAAGCATAAGAAATTATTCTAGTAAATATAGTTAATATTAGCTGGTGGTATAGGTTACTGAAGTGGTGGTGGAAGCTGTGGACGACGCGCGTACGACGGTATGAAATTTAATGTATATTGTACGTATATTATAACGTCGATAGGGCCGGTGACCGCGTACCGTTTTGGCTGGCTGCTGTAGGAATAATAGCTGCCTGAACTGAATCATAGGCAGTAGACAGTAGACAGTGACCTGTCTATTTACATTATATATTTAACCAAGAAAAAAAAAACAGAACAGTCGACATCAAATTTAAAGTCCATAAGTTGATGTATAAATATACTCATTAATAATAATAATGATTATACTATCAATAACTGGTGTTAGCTTTTAATTTTCATAAACTCATCATACCTTGTACAGTGTATGTATTATCATGTAGTTGACGTCTAATTAAATATCCTTGAATTTTTTCATTAATCGAAATAAAACACAGTGGCTCCTTGTGCATATTGAATTAGAATTTTTTTCAAGACGTTACCAGTATATATTAGTTCCAAATTCCAACTATACTAGTTTGTGTAATTCACAATTGTTTTATCGATATATATAATACCAGGTTGATAGATGTACTTATGTTTTAAACTTTATATACTTGGGATTTTAAAGCTTTATGTATATATATAAATTCTTCTTATGGTTAAACTTTGGTATAATATTAAGATATTCTTTATATATAACTTATAACACGTCTATAGAGATATCAATTATATATGGAATAATAATCATATTATAAAAGTTAACTTTTATATTCCGAATTTATAATCATAAAGTTATATCTTATATTTGTTATAAATGGTATCTGATATTTCAGTTTTTTCAAATCCCGTTGGAATGAAATCATACAATTATTAATAAACCAATCGGATCTTTTAAAATCATAGTATCCATCAAGTAATTAATTGTATATACGCCAAAATTTATATGTTTCCGCGGAAATGGATCATGAAGTTGGAGCTAAAATTCAGTTATATAATTGCATATATTTAGCTAGCTTAAAAAAAGTGTCTCATTGATTGAGAAGTTTTACAAAAATTATATCCTTTTTTATCTGGTTCAACATTAAAAAATATAATTAGTCAATTGCTTTTAACCATCAACATAGTACTAATACAAAGTTATATATATATATATATATATTTGTTCCAATACAAAGAGATCAGAAGGAAGTGTACCAGCAGTTGCCCCGTTTTGAAAATCCACACGGCGTTAAAAAATCTGGGAAAACATTTAGAAAAAAGAAAAAAAAGGAACGAAATAGCAGAACGTTGCGGGCACACTGAAAACTCGCTACGGAAAAAAAAAATTAAAAAAAAAATTAGAATATAAAAACATTTTTTTCAACTATAGTGTCACTTTACTTCAATTTATAGATATATATAACTACCATAGATATTAATTTTTTTATAATGACAGTTTTACAACCATATACTTCAGCTTCTAATGATTTTAGAAGTGATACTTTCACTACACCAACTGAATCAATGTTAAAGGCCGGTTTTACCGCCTCAATCGGTGATTCGGTCTATAACGAAGATGTGGATACTATTGCCCTGGAACAAAAAGTTGCCAAATTAGCTGGTAAACCAGCAGGATTATATTGTGTTTCAGGAACTTTATCAAATCAAATTGCTATCAGATCACACCTTTATCAACCTCCATATTCAATTTTATGTGATTATCGTGCTCATGTTTATACCCATGAAGCTGCTGGGTTAGCTATGTTATCAGCTGCTATGGTTGTTCCTGTTCGCCCAAGTAATGGTGATTATTTGACTTTAGAAGATATCAAGGAAAATATTGTTCCAGAAGATGGGGATATTCATGGTGCTCCAACCAAACTTATTTCATTAGAAAACACTTTACATGGGATTGTTTATCCATACGAGGAATTGATTAGAATCAAACAATTTTGTGTTGAAAATGGTTATAAATTACATTGTGATGGGGCTCGTATTTGGAATGCAAGTGTTGAAACTGGAGTTTCTTTAGAACAATATGGTGAAATTTTTGACTCTATTTCTATTTGTCTTTCAAAATCAATTGGTGCCCCAATGGGTTCTGTATTGGTTGGGGAAATTCCATTCATTAAAAAATGTAACCATTTCAAAAAACAATGTGGTGGGGGTATTAGACAAGCTGGTATGATGTGTAAAATGGCATCTGTTGCTATTGATGAAACTTTACCATTGTTAAAATCATCGCATGAAAAGGCTAAAAAATTAGGGGATTATTGTATTGAAAATGGTATAATTTTAGAATCACCAGTCGATACAAATTTTGTATTCATTGATTTAAAAGCTAATTTTATGAAAGATGATATTTTAATCAAATATGCTGAAAAATATAACATTAAATTGATGGGTGGTCGTGTTGCCTTCCATTATCAAATCAGTGATGAAAGTTTAGAAAATGTTAAAAAGGCTGTTAAAGAAGCTTTTGAACATTCTAAGAAATTCCCTCACATTCATGACGGTCCATATAAAATGTATCGTTCTCCAACACCTGTTAAATATTAGGGTGGATAATGGAGTTGAAATAATGATAAAAAAAATGGCATTTAGGTTATGAGATTATGAGTTTTAATGATAGCATATTTTTTTTTAAAAGGTTTTTGGGGTTTTTTTTATTTTTTATTTTTGTTTTGTTTGTTTTTTTTGTTCAAATATCTTTCAAGATAGATAAGCATATACACGTATAGATCATGATTTGGAGACATTCTCTAAAACTTTTCATCAGTTCGAGAACTGTGATAGAAGTCCAACTATAATAATCAAGGACTAGGATTATGGAGAAGTCTCGTTTACATGTTGTAAGGTTAACCCTTAAAAACAATTGAAGATCTAGAGAAGCATTTTCCCCTTTTTAAGTTTTTTTTTTTAAGCAATGTATCAACAATAAATGTGAAAGATTCTATATTTTAAATAAGTAGGCCAGGGTGAGAGATATATAAGCTCCCTTCCCATGGCACCCTGAACAAGATCACTAGGGAACCCGGGTTGAATTGAATATACGCAGTAGTCTATACACACTGTATTTCAGTTTAGTAATTTAAATAATATAGATATTTTTATAATATACAATAATATAATCATGATCATATACTTCTTTATATTGTATTAGTATTGTGTTTATTTAAATATTAATTCGATCACCACGAAATTTCAAAATTCGAGAATTTATTGTTTTATTTTTTTTTTAAAAAAAAAAAGAACAACAACAAATCGACAAAAGGAATTTCCATGCTTGAAATGCTGGTATACCATAGTTACTACGGGATACAGTTTAATAATTAACTTTGTTATATTTCCATTTCTTATAATATTCATAAGCTACCAAACTAGTACTGTATTATCTATTGTATTTTACATTATTATATCGGTTTTGTTAAGCGTTTGTGGGTTTTTCTTTTCTTTTTTACTATCAACAGAGAGTGTGCTTCAAATATAATATACTTCATACACTCCCATAAAGACTATTCCATTCTAAAAGAGAAGCAACATATATTAAATTAATTAATTTCCAAGCTTCTTCGTTTTTTTTTTTGATTTTCAATCCCAGAAATAACAATTTATAGGAAAAGGGTGAGATCAAACCTTGAAAAAACAAAAAAAGAAGCATTTCACTTTTAAAATAAGGTATAATCCAATATTATAAACTTTATATATGATTTCAAGCAATTAATTTTTTTTTTTTTTTAATTTTAGATCATCATAACATAATAGCATTCCATCAATATATATCTAATCATATAATGACGACAAAAACATATCATCCACAGCAGAGTTTCAATTATCAAACTTCACGGTCGAGTTCCCAATCTATTTTAGGCTTGATCAAAAATAAATATTCAATATCAATAATTGGTTTCCTGATATTTATAATTGTTTCCTTGAAGTTTTTATTGAATTTTATATTTCCTCAGTTCTACATTCCTGAGTTTGCAAATGGTTTGAATGTTGGGTTTTATGATTTGAAAAACTATGAAGGGTTGCCGGATGGTTGGCAACATGAAGAACGTATTTTGTTTTGTGTTCCTTTAAGAGATGCTGCCCCTCATTTACCAATGTTTTTCAGCCATATGAGAAATCTAACTTATCCTCATCATTTGATTGATTTGGCATTCTTAGTTAGTGATAGCTCTGATGATACCATGGGTGTTTTAGAAAAACATCTTAAGGAAATCCAAAACGATAAAAATCATAATTTGAGATTTGGAGAGATTGAAATTTTTGAAAAGGATTTTGGTCAATCTATAGGTCAAGGTTTTAGTGATCGTCATGGGTTTGAAGCTCAAGGTCCGAGAAGAAAATTGATGGCTAGAGCAAGAAACTGGTTATGGTCAGTCAGTATCAAACCTTACCATTCGTGGGTTTATTGGAGAGATGCTGATGTTGAAACCGTTCCAGCTACAATTATTGAAGATTTGATGCATCACGATAAGGATGTTATCGTTCCAAATGTTTGGAGACCATTACCAGATTGGTTGGGTAACCAACAACCTTATGATTTGAATTCATGGCAAGAATCAGAAGGTGGCCTTCAATTGGCCAAAACATTGGGAGAAGATGCTGTTATCGTCGAAGGTTATGCAGAATATGCCACATGGCGTCCACATTTGGCTTATTTGAGAGATCCATATGGTGACCCAGAAGTGGAAATGGAATTAGATGGTATTGGTGGTGTTTCCATTCTAGCTAGAGCTAAAGTTTTCAAAGCAGGGTCTCATTTTCCAGCTTTCAGTTTCGAAAAACACGCTGAAACTGAAGCTTTTGGTAAGTTATGTAAAAGAATGGGATTTTCAGTTTATGGTCTGCCTCATTATGTGATATGGCATATTTATGAACCATCATCAGATGATTTAAAGCATATGGAATGGATGGCCCAAGAAGAAGCTAGACAAGCTGAAGAATCAAAAATAAAGACATTCTACGATAAGATTTGGAATGAAGGTTTTGAAGATGTTTCAAAAGACTGGGAAAATGATCGTATTAATATCTTCAAGAATACTGATACCTCCAAATTCAAAAGTTCTAAAGATGTCGATTGGAGTGGTGTCGACAATTTTCAACATAAATTTCAATTACAAAAAGATCAAGACAAATTTTTAGCTGCATTTGATCCATCTCTATAGAAACCTCATGAAAGAAACCGTTGATTTTTTTGGCTTTTTTAACAGAAGCTACAGTCATATTTTTTTTCACCCATGTTAATTATAATTTCAATTTTTGCGGACTTTTCATTTGTTTTAGAATTAACTTCTACGATTCGTGTAGGGAAAAATAACATAATTCGTATAATGCGATTTCTAACTTTTCGTTCAAGACACAATTAACTGTCCTCCACCTGCTCATCAATGTTATCGATGTCTTTATGCTGGTTGTTATGAACATTTAGATTTTTACCGAAAAAACTTAATCTTCTCACTAATTTTTTCGAGTTGGTAGTAGATGAAGATTGAATAGAATCCTTATCAGTCCCAGGGTCACAGTCCAGATGATTTGAGCTTGAAGTGGACTGCTTTCTGACATTAGTGGAAGCAGATTTTCTTCTAGAAGCGAACAATCTACGAGATGAAGACTGTGCTGGATTATATTCTTCTGTCTCTGAATCTTCGATGATATCAATTTTGGGGGTGGAAGTGCTTCCTTTCGTTGGAGACTTATCACCAAAGGAGAAAAACTTCTTGTTCCTGAAAAATGAAGGAGATGATGAGTCCTTTGACTCTGATAAAGATTTTGTGGATTTCATTGAAGCTCCATTAGATGATTTATTTGTTGAGCTGTGTTGAACAGGAATTCCAATCTCCTCTGAAAAACTATCAAAATTTGTAGGTACTTCCGAGGAAAGTGATTGGCCTGAAATGTTCTGGCCACCGTTGAGGATGAAATTTCCTTCGTTATGAAATTTATTCCAACTTTTAGCGTATTTTTCGATTTGCGAATGACTCGAATGGGCTGATGCTTGTCTCTGATGTAATCCATCAGAGCCTTCTTTCCATACATTTAAAGAGTTGAATTGTTCATCTTCATTGTGCGCATTAAATGGAAATATTCGACCATTTGATGAAGTAGCTCCATTGATTGATTGGGTCTGATGGTTGTCGTGCCTAAAAAAGAATTTGCTATGTTGATGTTTTGATTGAATGTTTTCTTCTGAATTTGCAAAATGTTGGGTTTTCTTACCAAAATTGAAGACATTAGATAATCTCCTTGGTGAAAAAGAACTGAAATGACTATCTTTGTTATCATCTCCCTCGATCTCTGTAGTAACTCCTGATATAGTATGATTCGGCGTCAGTGTGTTAAATTCATTATTGCCAGATAGAACTGAGCGAATATCAGCAGTATTTGCACTTTGGATAGGTGAATTGTGGGCGGACATGAATTCATTTGGATATGAATGAGGTGGTGAGGAGGAATTTTCCAAAGAAAATTTTGGTGATGATACAAAATCGCTGGAAAATATTCTTCCATGCGAATCATTTCCTTGAGAGGTCATAAATGCATTGGCTTGAAATGGGGGAACCTCATTCTGACTGGATAATAAGCTCAATGGTACATTTTGCGGATCATTACTTTGATCCCCTACTGAAGAAGATAAAAAGTCTGAGAAATCGTCGCCTATCAGATTAGCAGGCAAAAAGTTTTTGACAGACGGAGATTCCATATAATCGATTTCACTGAGATCCTCCTCAGCTCTTAAATATGGAATATCAGTTCTGAGAGATAGATCATTACTATTTGAGTATGACACCGCTGGAAAATTTGACCAAGGAGAGGAGTTTTGTATGTGCGTTATGTTGGAAGAGTTCGGCTGTGGTAGCTGGGACTGTGCATATGAGTTTAATGAGCGATTTGATTCACTATTGAAATTGTAACTGTAGTTTGGGTTTATAAAGTTATAGTTAGATCCGTTGTTCGTTTGCGACGGATTTGTTAGGGAAGATAATGGTTGATTTATCTGAGTGGAGATTTGGGATTGAGGTTGATTCTGCTGATTCAGTTGATTGTGGTGTAGTGAAGATAGTTTTAATTGAGACTGTAGTAGCAGTTGTTGTTGTTGTTGTTGTTGTTGCTGCTGTTGCTGTTGCTGTTGTTGCTGGTACAAATGGATTTGGCTTTTGAGATTAGTATTCTCAAGCTTGACTTTGTCGTAGGTTTTTGACACCTGAATACAATTCCCTACTTCTTTCTGTTGTTGTGCCCTCCATTCGACTTCCAATGTCGTATCTTGGTCAATCTCTCTCTTGATGTCTAAATATATGTCTTGATCCAAAGATTTTAATGATTCCAAGTGTTTCATTCCATCCGTATTCAAGCATCCAGTTTTATCAGTGCTGGAATATAAAGCTTTTAAAACTTTCGAAAGTTGCGGTTTCAAAGAATCTTTTTGTTTTTTCTTTGGATTTATGATCTTGAACTCTTCTTCAGCTTTGGATATTGAAGACTGAAGTTGTTTAATTTTAGTTCGCTTATTCTCTATATCAAAATCTAGTTCTTCGTGTATCTTATCCTCTGACGCTTGCATCTCTAGCTTTTTAGTATCAAATTCATCAATCTTTCTATTCCAATCTTTTAGGTCATCTTCCATTTTAGCAATAGTTTTAGTTTTATTCGAAAATGCATTTTCTTGCTTAGATTTTTTTAACTCATTCAGTCTTCTGGTATCATCAAGCATTTTTATTTCAGATTTCATGGATTGTCTATTTCCATCTTCTAATTTCTTTCTATCGCGCAACTTTTCTCTTTCTTCAATTAGAATTTTCTCATGTTCCTTGAACTCTTTAAGAGCGTGTTCTTGTTGATTCAAAATAGTGTGCAACTCTTCTTGTCCTGATTCTAAGTAATAACGAAGCTCTTCAATGTCGTCAATTGATCTTGGATCCGGTAAATAATTAGTGCTTATATTTGATTGGACTGGTATTTGTCCATTGTTGTTATGAGTTATAGTATCATTCTGAGAACTAACTGTGTTTGACCTAGACCTTCCTTGTTTCCCATCAACTATATTAGCAATATTTTGGTTCAAAGGACTTGTCAATTTATGAATTGATGAGGCGTCTTTATTGTCAGTTAAAATCTTGAATAATGTTTCAGGATTCTCCAATAGTATTGTATTTGGGTAATTTTGTAATTTCGTGTCTTTCGTTTTAATATATACAGGTTCAGACTTTGCTTTATATCCATTGACATTCACTAAAATTAAATCCAATTTATATTTTTTATTCGGTAACAACTTGGAAATACAGCATCGTGATTCAGTTGCATTCAAAATTTTAGCCTGTTGACTATTAATGCAAAGTAAAAAGTTCGCTATTTTAGATGATTGTGTCGGTATATCCCAATGAACATAAACTTTTGAATCGGTGATATTATCAACTGATATCTTTGACGCCCTTGGAATATCAATCTGTAATGATTTGATTAAATCAGGGACTGGGATCTTCATCAAAAGGTACACTCTATGAAGTAGCCAAACTATGGCTATTGCCAAGACTCCCAAAGGCCAATTGTTCATGTTTGTGGTATTTAGATATATACCTCTGTTGAAGTGATATCTTTCAGATGTTTATGAAATTTATGAGATTTTTCAACAATTCTTTGTCTTGTTTGGTGGAGCCGCTAATCTCATGGAATTTTTTTCAAAACCAATGCTTTCCATCTATCTGGCCCTAACAGAAATCATCCGAAAGAAGCCAAAAACACCAAATTTATGGAAATTTATTAGTACAAACGAACTTCAACATTTGCCTATAAAAAGAAAGTTCAAGTCTCTTATTATCAATACCAAATATGGCTGGAAGTAGTGTCGATATAAACAAGGTAATAGAGGAAAACAGTGTTATTCCAAGTTTCAAAAATTTTAACCGCAAACAACCAAACAGAAGAGTTAAGCCATTGAAGCAGATAACAGTAGATGAACAAAAGTTTTTGAAAACAAAGGAAGATAAACACAAACCAAATTCCATCAACTATTTCAATATATCTTCACCACCTTCAATAAAACCAACTAAAAAATACTGTGATATTACAGGCTTAAAAGGCAACTATCAATCTCCTTCAAACGGTCTAAGATACCATAATAACGAAGTTTACACAATTGTAAAGAACATTGCCCAAGGTGTCGATCAACAATACCTGGAACTAAGGAATGCGAACGTCGTCTTAAAGTAATGCTATATATATATATGGTTTTAATTGAGGTGTTTTGCTTGAATTTTTGATGTTTATTCGATATTATACATGTAATCCTTAATGATTTCAGTTATTACCACTGACTGCCAATTTTTGTAAGTGCTCCATAAATTTTTGCAAAGAAACGTCATCGGTTAAAACGACAGCACCACCAACTTGAGAGCTTGGACCATCCTTAGAGTACCCGACTGAAGGATTTAATTTTGAATACAAAAATCTGGCTTGTGATCCACCTTCCTCGGTATCAATAAATCTTGGTAATGGGAATCTATCGATTAATAGTTCAGCAGCTTCCTTCTTAGGTTCTTCTAAAAATTCTTTGAATGCAACATAATCTGGCTGGTCTTGGTATCCTTGGGCTCTCCACTGTGCAATAGTTTCACCATGATAAATTAAAATATGGAAAAAAGTATCTAATAATAGGATTTTGTCTGGTTGTATGGAAATTGAATCTAATAAAACAGCCTCTGGTTCAGTTTCCATTGAGAAAGCAGTCAATGTTGGTTGAATCATAATTAATGAATTATTCGTATCCTCTCTGGTTAAAACATGTCTGTAAAATGCAGTTTCGTCGGGAGAATTATTAAAGACCTGTAAAAATTGTGATCTTCTCAAATAAAACATGAATTGAGGATACAATGAAAAGTTTGGTGATAATCTGAATGTGGTTGGATCTTCTTTAGCATAATCACCAAATTTACTACAGAGCTTAATAAGCATTCTATCGGTCCATCTCAAAACATCTGCACTATCATCATCTTCCGATTTATAGACAGCAATTTTGGACATAAGAACAGCGGCAGCTTCTTGATCAAAGCCATTAACGATATTGATATCACCTGTTTGAAAAATTGGATTGGTTATTGTAGTAACTTTTGTTCTGTACTGTCCAGAAGAATGTTGGTAGGTGGTAATAAACTGAGTATAGGCTCTTGGCGATTGAATTTGGTTTGCCAGCTCAAAGAAAACACCGTAGGATTGATTTGGTGTAATGGATGCTAACTTCCATGAGGTTGTGCCACCGATCCCAATCTCTGAATCAGCTACGCTTGGTCCAGATGTTTTATTTGAGTAAGCGTGACCTACTAAACCTGAAACTTTCAATTCCTTAGAAATTTTCACGTCGAACTTTGCGTTGAAGCCCATTGACAAATATCCTTCTTCGTCCTTCGAAAATAATCTCAAGAAAGATTGCTTGAAGATAGAAGTAGTAAAAGCATCAGTCAATAGTAAAACACCCCCAGTTTTGTTAGATAATGATTGCATTTCAGAGATACCAATTTGATCATAACAACCTGCGAAAATATCAACTGCATGACCGTTAACAGCAGCTTTATCGGCTAAGCTTTCATAAAATTTGATAGCTTTCTTGTAATGCTTAGCACTATCCTTCTCGATATCAGAATGCGATCTGATAGGCTCTTTCAATTCATTTCCAACAACCAAACCTGGTGCAACAGTACCAGGGCCTGCAGAAAATAACAGAATTCTAGCACCAAATCCTGTGAAAGAGCCTTCCAAAAGATTAACAGCAATACTCAAAGCAGAACCGGTGGCTCTTAACGGTCTGTGACCTGTCTCAACAGCCCATGAATCTTTTTTCAAACTTTCCAAAATATTTGTTAGTTGGAACTCAACATCTTGTAATGGAGCAAAAAATTTGTTGAAATCTTTGTTAACTAATTCACCGAGCTTATTCAACTCATAATCTTTATTGCCTCTAAAAATGTAGGACTTTGGGAATTGCGACTTCAATTCGTGCAATTTAATCATAGAACCATAAGTGATTAAACCTATTAGGGCATTTGCAGGCAATAAACTCAACGAAATGACCAAAGTTTCTTTGAGAGCCTCCAAATTATCTTCATCTTGACATAAGTCAAGTACAAACAAAAAAATTGGAGGCTGTTGAACTGGTCTAGTTAAAACATATTCGATTGACGTGGATGTTTGGTTCAATTCCAGTGGTAAATTATCTTGAGATATATTTTGATAATGTGGTGGTAAATTATTTCTGCTTCCACATAATGGACACATCCATGTTCTTGCTCTAAGGTCAACTACACAATATGGATTCAAAATTGCTTTACAGCCTTGACATGTGTGTGGATCATAGTTAGCGACTGGCAACTCAGGATTAGTTTTTAATGGAGTATACAGAGCACCTAATGGGACAACAAGTCTATTGGCTTCAGCTCTAGAGTTTGGGAAAAAATTCCAAGACTGGCGAACACCATCAATATCTTCTCTTTCTTCGAAGCTCATGTCGGTAAATTAATTGGTTGAGATGGAAAGACGGCAATTGAGATAGAGACTAATACCAAATGTTTTGATTCGTTTGAGCTGTTCACTTCTCTAATTTTGGGAAATCGAGTTTTGAAAATGAAATTGAACTTATTTCCGAGGGTAGCTTCGGAAGTGGGAACCTCAACGCTCGAACAAAACACTGGCAATGAATGCAACAGAAAACAGTTTCAATACTTAACGAAGAGTCCTAAACTTATATTTTAAAGTTTCATGCTCTACAATATACAAACATCAGCGAAAAAAGTAATTAAATCAATATTATATCAAATCTTCCTCTTCATTTGTGACACCAGATTGTTCCAATGAAAGATCTAGTTTCGCCTTTCTTCCAGATTCAATTTTTTGCGTTCGTTTTTTATTATTGGATTTGATTGTACTTTGATTACCCCATGAAGTATCACCTTCATCCAACTCTTCGGTACTTTGAAACTGAGCTGCATAAGATTCTTCTGGTTTGTCTCTAATAATGTCTTTCAATCTATCATTATTCGCTAATTGAGTATGAGTTCCAGATGAATACACCCATTTTAATTGGATTAATCTGAAAAATGCAAACCATGAGTTAACAGCTAATGATCTTGATTTACTTAACTTTATATGTGATAGAACAAACTCTTCCCTGTCTGAATCTTTATCTTTTGGTTTATATCTCTCCAATCGAGCTTTTTTAGATGAATATAACTGAACCGTTTTAGCTACATCTCTGTATAATGATCTACCTTCTCTTTTATCTTTCTTTGAAATTTTTTTGGATGACAATTTAACCAGTTCATCTAGTCTCGATTCAATCTCGTATGTATTCAAATATGGCAATGGAGTATAATCATCATCTTCATCTATATCTTCTTCATTTATGTTATTATCGTCATAGTCATAGATTTCATAACCTAGTCCAAATAACATAGCGGCAGATTTTACAACATCGATGATATCAGATGATACAAACACATCACTTATCTCTTCCAAGACATCTTCAACTTTTTCATTTAAATTTGAGTGGTCAATCAAAATAGTCAAAGTTGATCCAATACCATAAATTGTAGCAACTATTAAAGAAGAGTTTGTTTTCAGATCAGCCAAATAGTTTGATAAAATTTCTGTCAAGAATTGCAAATTGTCTTCAACACCAAAAGCACCAGACCCATCATACATTGCCAAAATCAAAGAAGTGTATGAGTATATTAAGCATTGTCTTATTTCTATATCAAAAGAATCATCGACAATCCTTTTCTCTAAAATCGAGAGGATGTTTATAGATCTATCTTCACTGAAAACTGCTGAAGCATTATCGATATTCGTGATAATGAAACTTGTCAAAGCTCTAACATATAATATTGCATCATCCGGGGACTTGTTCGATAGAAAAGACTTCAATAGTTTTAGCAAATCCAGCTCAAAATCATAACCATCTTCGTATTCGTCACCTAAATTTGGTTTATTGATGATCAAATTATATAGCTTATCCAACAAAAATTGACGGGCATCGGAAGAAACATCTGTGCTTCCCAATGAGTCAATAATAGCATTTATTGAGTTCAATTTGTTCAATGTATCCTTTGGACTATTTTCTGAGCTGAATGTGCTAAATACTGCATTTAGCCTTTGTGAAAGAAGTTCATCAATGTTACCAAAATTAATGTCATTAATCAATTCATTGTCATCATCGTTGAAACCCGATCTTGAAGGGGCTCTAGTGGATGCTCTGGAAGACTTCTTGGAGCTCGAATCGGGGGAAGCTACTAGTCTTTTATATAACTCTGTCATTGAGATGAATATGTTTGGTTATCGTCAAATTCTAGCTCTATCGCAAACTTGTTGGAGAAATTAGCGTCAGATTAAGAGAGTCAAGATTTTTTGCGATGGTTGATAATGATGACCCCAAAAAAAAAAAAAAAAAGGCTGGAGATAGTAGAGCCAGAGAATCGAGATTAATAATATAAGCATATTGATAGATATACTAATTAGCATGGGTTTAAAGTGAATTTAAACAGTACCCGAATTAAAATATAGACATTATTATAATTACTGTTCTCATTGTACAATAATTAGCTTTACACACTATCAATAAAATAACAAGTCAAAAATATCCCATTATTAATTATCAGGAACTTCGATTTTAGAAAAATGGCAAATAAAATCTTTTTTGTATCCTTAATATCAAGAGAAGTAAGTAATAATATATTTCTCGTGTGTCCTTAAATTTCATGGATTTTAACTGATAGATAGAACAAACCATTACATATTCAACCAATCCAACACCTCAAAGGTGAAGAAACTCTAGTCTCTGAGCAAATTCAACAAGATGGAAGTGAATCGCATGAGTCAATTCCCAACTCGAATGACAATGAGCTGGAGATGAATGATTTATTGAAATATCACTTTCTATCAAACATGGCTCTTGATATCTTCTTATCGGATTTTTATGAGGGAGACGTAGGTAAACCATCATTATTATTCATTCAAGATGGATTAAACGTTTATGGATACGAAACAAGCACAAAGCTGAGAATCCTTATAGGAACTGGTTTCAAAATCACACCAGATTTTATCAATATTTTCAAACAGATCCAAAGAGTCTACTTGAATGTAGTTTTGAACCCATTTCAAAACAATGATCCAGCAAATTCAAACATCAATGAGAAAAAACTATCTTCCAAAATCGATGATATAATACATAAATGGCATATAATCAATAGAGAGCTTTCATAATATAAGAAAAAAAAACATTCATTGTCGTCTATAAACTAAAACATTTCAGCAAACGAGATATAAAATTAGTAAGTATAAAAAACAAGGATGATCCTATAATTCATAAATTGGCATTACGTATTCTTCTCCATCCAATATGAAAACATTATTGAAAGGAGCGACTTTCTTACTTAAAAAGTTGATGATATCTTGGGCAACTGACCCACCAATAATAGCAGTGACTGGAGAAATCTCTATTTTCAATTGATTGATAAATTTCTCAAAATATTTTAAATCTTCGATTTCATTTAATCCAAAACTGGATTGAACTTCATTCGTTTTGATCTTGAGTTCTTCAACAGACGTGAGACCTGATTGTATATAAGCCAAAAAGATTGATAACAATGGATTTACTCTTTTTTTGTTTCGTCTAGTTAATGATTTAAGGTTTTCTGATTGGTAAATTTCTTCAAATTGTTTATAGGTTGATTTCAAAGTAAAAGTTTCCTTGACTTTTTCCGATTCTTGATCAAAAAATTTCTTGACTTCGATTATTTCTTGATTGGATGAAATCTTCCCTATGGATCTACCGATTGGGTTTTTAATCTCTGTATACTTAGAAACATCTAAAATCAAATCACTAAATACAAATCCAAATACCCCGTGTACTTGAGTGATGTACAGTGCGATATTCAGCGCCCTAGTGGTTCTATTTAATTGGATAATTTGTCCATAGTCGATTTCATTAGCTATCACCAAGTTAAAATTTTTAAAATACTCTGCATCGTCAAACTCAAGCTCATTCGTGTTAACTGAAATTTTAACCCTAGGATTCATATCACTAATTCTATGTTTAACGTTGTTATTCAATTTGATTTCATTCAAATCTTCTTCAGTTAAGAAGAATTGTGAATTAAAATCTGACTCTTTAACTTTTGCCTGATCCCATATTTCTAAAGAACCAATCCCAGATAAAACTAAATTTTTAACAATTTCAGTGCCAACACCGTTAAAATTGATCAATAAAACAGATGCGTTTTTAATCCGATTTTGACCTTCTGCTCCCCAGACACGTAGCTGTCTATCGTAAAGAGCCAACTCATCAGCACTTAATTCACTGCTCATTATGATCTCACTATATGTCTCAATGTTTATTTACTGATTTAAATTATTTTTACCACTAAAACTATTTTTTGGCGTCTTGTTTATCTTATGTGTCTGTTCATTCAAAAATTGGAAAATTAAAAGATATAAAAAAAAAAAAAAAAATAAAAAAAATCTCATAGAACCAAGCTAATGATATCTGAATTTTCAAAAGAAAAAAAAAATATTAAAAGATAGCAAATTCAAAAGATCTGAATTGTGTTTGATGAGCAAAATAAACTCTTCAATACTTGGACAATAAAAAGATTCATCGAGGAAATATTATGGATTTGTTTAAAATATTAGATACTACTCCAGAACCGCCGATTGTGAATGTCCATCATTCGCAAAATGTTTCTGGTGATTACTGGTTACCATGCCCAATGAGTGAATATCAAAAGGAGCTCACCGATCAAGTTATCTCATTACATTATTCAGATATTTTGAAATATTTCGAAACAGATGATAAAGATATAGTATTATTAGACTCTTTGGAGGTTCTTTATTTGAATTCGCAGCTTGTTGCTACTCATCCTTATATGTTAGTGAAGCATTACTTACCGAAAAACTTAACAGCGAAAGATACACCATTAAACCTAGCTGAAACATCTGGAAAATTTCAAGTTTTGAAAGACATAATCTCATTAATTGACGATAAGAGCTTAAATGTTGCTGTGGTAGGGAGATCTGGTTATAGACTTTTAGATTTAATAGAGTCGTTATTATTAAGCTGCAGAACAAATATCAAAAGACATTATGGCAATTACATCAAAGATCCGTCAAAGATCAAAACCAAAGATTTAAAAGAGCTAACTTGCCATATAATTCCATCTGATATTAGTGGTTTCAAAATTGACGAAACTTTTGATCTTGTGTTTTCATTCGATATAACGTCTCAAAATGAGTTTTTGAGATCATTGAAAAAAACACCAAAAACCCCAATATTGAGGTTTGTCTCCACTAATTCTATTGATCATATTGCTTTATATTTTAGAAAAGAATACAACACAGAGTTGAAAACTCAAGATTATCTTGTTGATGTCACTGCTGCCACTGTTGTTTTGAGAGACCGTGTTGGTACCTTGCCGCCTGATTTGAGACCGATTTATTCTAAGAACTTGTCGTATCTAAAAAATTGGTTTCAAGACTTTACCAGCACTCCATGGCCTTTACCAGATGTATCACCAATTAAAAAATATAACTCGGCTGATGTCGAAAATTCCTTGTTGAGTGAAGTTCATTATGAAAAGAAAACTGCTGCAAAAACCAGATCCACCTTCTATGAGACTAAGAGATTAAATCAAGAATATACTTCAAATCCTTTGAAAGACATTAATTTTGGTATTTTATCAACTAATTCAAATTACCAAGATAGTCTAACGCATAAACTACTTCAGAATTATAATGTTTTGTTGAAAACTTTAGAGATTTCTTCAGAGGAATTAAAAAACATTGAACAGTTCAAACTATTAGATGAAGATTTCCTACTCAGTGATGAAAGCAAAATTATTGGTGAAATAGATCATATAAAATCCAGGATAATATCTGCGAATATCAATTCTGAAAAAATATCTCCAAAAATCGAAATTTTGAAACATGAACTAGAAAATTTAAAAGTCGAAATTGGTAACTTCGGTTCCAGTAGTTTATTCAAGATTAATGTTTTAAAAAAGTCTATCAATTCATTGGAGAACAAAGAACAAAATTTGAACGAGGAGATAGATTATATGAAAAAAGAAATTCAAAATGCAAAAAACTCAATCAAAGAATCAGAGGAATCTGCTACGAAACTATATGATGAAGTAAAAACTAATAATCAAAAATTGAGCAGTTATTTCTGTCAGAGTGATGAGGATGAAGATACTTCCAGCCAAGAAATCCAACGTCTTATATCAGAGAAAAATCAACTTAACTCAGCAATTCATGATAATTTACGAAAGCTGGCCAATTATAGATCCAGAACTGATAATAGAAGAAATTCTCCAAGTGTGAAATAACCAAAAAATCTATTTCCAAATTTTAACTGACCTATCCCATCCGCAACTGACCAAATATTTATCACATGCATCTAGACTCATTATTTTATCAGAATGGCCCTCTAACTCGTTTATTTTTACCCAGTTATCATTTGAATAAAATTTGATTGTTTTGTCATACGATGTCGATATCAAGATATTATTGTGAAATTTAACATCTGACACATTCTTAGTGTGTGCTGGGATTGCTGAAATCTCTTTGGTCATTCTCAAATCCCAAATTTTTATCGATCCGTCACCGCTGCCTGTAGCTATTTGATATCCGTTAGATCTCCAACTTGTTGAATAAATAGGCTTGATATGGCCGTTTAGAACCATTATAGAATTACCGGTCCTCAAATCCCACACATAACCCAAAGCATCTAAGCCACCAGATACTAGCAGATTACCATCGTTATTAAATGCCAATGCATAGACTTCCTTTGAATGACCCTCTTGTAATAATAATTCTTGTTTTGTCTGTATATCCCATAGTCTCCACGTTTTATCGAAAGAAGAACTGGCTATGTATCTACCGCTAGGATGAAATTTTGATTGTACTATTCGACTTTCATGGCCGTCGAATTCGGTTAAGGGAAGATCTTGTTCGATATCCCACAACGCTAATGAATTTCCTGAAGATGTGAAGATGTTGCTGTCCACGGGACTCCAGTCTAATCCACTGACTTTTCCCTTAATAGGGAAGGTTTTCAATATATCAAGATCATCGTTTAATAGCTTTATCCCATCTTCCCAAGTTCCAGTTAAAATTTGAGATGTATTGTGAGGATTTACAGATACTGAAGAAATTGGTTTTGGTGAGACCAATTGAGATCCATGTAGTTCTATCTTTGCAAGTTCTTTAATTTCAGATCTTCTTTCAATCAATTGTTTTGTCATAGAAATCTTTGCATTTTTTGATTGTCTCTCAAGTCTTCTCTTGGACTGATTTATTGAGTAACTGGTTATAAACTTTCTAGCTTCTATTAATTCGATTGATGCTGGCGTATAAAATTCTTCTTCTTCAACATCTTCTCCGACTGGATTGAAATCATTCATTTCCTGATCTTCATCTTTTGTCAAATCTATTCCCCTCTCTTGCACCAGTTGTATCAAACGCTCTCTTCTCTCAGAATTTGTTTCATTAGGATGTGATTCTGCTTCACCATATTTGAGCAAAAACTGTCTGACTTCATCATCATTTGTTGGGACCAACAATAGAATGTTTTTTCTTTTGGTTTCCAAACCTCTCAAGAAATCATTAACATGAACTCCTTGACTTTCATAGTCTTTGTCCACCTTTATATCTTCTAAAGATACCAAGTCATCCCCCATTTCAAATTTTCGTGAGGAAACATTAATTATTTGCTGTACCAGATGTGTTTACCATTGCCTGAGACTCCATCTGCTGCAGAAACTTTTTTTTTGGCTTGGAAAAATAATAATGATTCAAGCTAAACTTTCCGAAACATCAACAAGGACCAGCAATCCAATATTCCATACTTTCAGCGTACCATTCCTCAATTCAATAATGTCGCTATACAAGGAAAAGCATATACAGTACATCAAATCATTGGACACAAAACATCAAGATTACAGCTACTGGTTAACAGAACATTTAAGATTAAATGGAACATATTGGGGTTTGACTGCCTTATGCATCTTGAATGCTAAAGATACATTTGTCAAGGAAGATGTAATCAAATTTGTGTTGAGTTGCCATAATGAAGATGGAGGGTTTGGAGCATTTCCTCAGCATGATAGTCATATATTGAGTACTTTGTCAGCTCTTCAGATTCTGTTAATTTATGATTCGATAGACGAATTACCAAGTATTGATAAGATTGTTGAGTTTATAACTAACCTTCAACTTCCAAACGGTGCATTCCAAGGAGATAGATTCGGGGAAATTGATTCAAGATTTGTTTATACTGCTATACAATCACTAGCAATATTGGGGAAGTTGAACGAAAAGGTTGTCAAAGGTGCTATCCAATTCACAACTTCTTGTCAAAATTTCGATGGTGGTTATGGGCTTGGTCCTGGTGCGGAAAGTCATTCAGCTCAAGTATTTACATGCTTGGGTACATTAGCTATCACTAATAGATTAGATTTGGTTGATCAAGAACTAACAGGTTGGTGGTTGAGTGAAAGACAATTAGAAAACGGAGGTTTGAATGGTAGAGCCGGGAAGTTACCTGATGTCTGTTATAGTTGGTGGGTCCTTTCCTCCTTGGCAATCATTGGGAAATTGCATTGGATCAATTTTGATAAATTAAGAGAATTTATTTTGAGTTCCCAGGATGAAATAACTGGTGGTATTAGTGATAGACCTGACAATCAAGTTGACGTTTTCCATACTATATTCGGGTTGGCAGGACTAAGTTTGATGGGGTTTGAAAACTTGGCTCCAGTTGATCCAATCTACTGTTTACCGGTTGATGTTAGTTGTAAAATTAAGAGATGGCCTTATAGTGACACTATATAGACTACAATGCTGAATGATTAAAATGCAAATCATGTTGAAATCTATTTAAAAGTAAGATTCTTTGATCTCACTTTTTCTCGTGGAAAAGTTATATTCGATAAAATTCAACCTTCTTCTTTGGATTAAATTTCCCGGGTTTAGACATTTACATCCTTTGTATGTGACTTCGAAAGAAGCTGTGGATGAGTCTGCTAAAACTAAGACATGCGGAAGAGGCGATAAGCAAAAGATATGATCAAGCTTCCAAATTATGGGCTTTAGTCTTTTTGTGAATGGTGATAGGTGGCCCTGATCTAAAATAGTTTTCACCAATTTTCTAGCTTCAGAGATTCTTGGGGGAAGAGCTTCGATTTTATCAATATTATTGTTCAATTCATTGCTGATTTTGGTTGCATTATCTTCTGATTTAAAATTAATGTTATTTCTTTTAAATCTTGAGCCTATATCATCTCTCATAAATACCAACTCTTGTGAAAGATATACCAATCTAGTTGGATTACTCGCCCAAGTAATATTTTTAATCAACCTATTCAATCTGGATCCAAATAATCTAGGTATATTTTGCTTTGGCCAAACAGACGTCTGCCACAAATCATTCATACCTGGAATAAAAATTAAATGAACATTGTTCACAATTAAAGGATAATCTTCCAATAAACTTGCCAAATTATCAAACAACGTTTTGTATTCTGCAGAATGTTTAGGTGATGATGAAAAGGAGCCATTAAAGACGATGGCAATTGGTAATTCGTGCTCTTCAGAGACTCCTTGAAAGAGCTTCTTCAACCCATCTAAAACTTTGATATCGTCAAGAAAACAATTGTTCCCCAGTATCAGAATTTTATGGTTTAATTCCTTCTCTAAAACATTCAATTTATTATGCAATTCTCTATCTATTCTCGAATTTTGATGGATACCTAAGAAATCCAAATTATTATTAGCTTCCAAAGTTTCCGATCTTTTCTCAGGATCTGGATGATAAATATTGGAACAAGCAAATTCTCCTAATAAATAAACACCTTCACATAATACTAAATTACCATCCGTATAATACGATCCAGATGCTGGTTCAACATCTGAAAAATCTAATCTAATTTTATCTGAAGAATCTTGCAAGTACCATTCACCATCAACTAAAACAAGCATACCAAATAATAAAAAATGTTGATTATCTCTTCCCAATAAATTTTTAACCAAAGTGATTGTATGTTTTTCATTTATAGTGATTGATGATAATGGATTGAAATTATTGGCTTGAAAATCTTCATTTCTCATTATTCTATCCTTCACTATATGGTATCTTTGAGGGAAAAGGGAAATGTTTGAATCAACAGATGAGAATGAAATCTTAGATTCTTGATTTTTAGCCAGAGTGTATTGTTTTCTTATATGATCATATTCGAATATTTGTTGGTTGAAGGCATTAATAACTTTAAAATATTCTCTCCAATCCAAACTTTTGGATACTGATATAGATGAAGATCTGGTAGAAGGAACATTTGTTGAGGTTTCTATTGCAATTCCCAAATCTAAAGCCTTTACTATATCTTTTTGGATTAATGAATTGGCAGAAACTTGCCCCTGATCTGTAATTGATTTTAAAGCTTTGATTTCTAATGTTTGAATCTCTCTGAGAATTTCCTCCAATCCTTCAGAAGAAAGAAATAATCCTCTCTCTTGTTCTTTCCATAATTTGGCAACATCTTCCAAGAAAAGTTGTGATTTAGCACTCCTCCATTCTATTCCAAATTTATGTCCAATATGTTCAGATAATGTTTTCAATGCATCTGATTTAATATTCAATCCATGCTTCTTGGAAAGTATTCTATATGCTATTGGTCTTAAATTTGAAGGCTCTAATTTTATAGGCAAAACAGCTGGAGGTTTCTCCATTTTATTAGATATCCTTTAACCTCTAAGCTTAGTGTTTGTTTAGTTTTTAATGGTATAGATCAACAGTTAAAACCTTATAACATATATATTATTGATGATTGATTAATAAATTAGATTAAACTATAGAGGATTGAAAATACAAATGTTTACCGGCTCGCGGTCGCGGTACGCGTTTAATTAATATAATTATATATAATTTTTTGATGTATTGCGAGAGAGATCAGTACGACGCGAAAAAAAAATCGGATTTTTTTGAGGCAGAGCTAAATGGTGCACTTTTTTTTTTGATCTTTATATGATGAGGATTATGGGATCACAGCGCTGCTAGCTGTTTTAAATAAATAAAAATATATAATAATATAATACCTAAGAATCCTTATATTTTAGTATTTGACGATTATATTTCTGTGTTTTTTTTAAAAGCTACTGAGACAGATAATATATATATGTGTATATCTTAATCAGTGGTCAATGGAGCAGGACTTTTCCGTTTAAAGACTCATGTGCGACGTACTATATATAGCAGACCTTGATAAGATTCTTTCTAGTAATCCAACAATGCAGGTGTAAGATGCCCATGTAGCTTGTGCAGCTTGTTGTTGCTTCCACTTGATCTAGGCCAGTTCTCAAATATCATTATAAGCATTTCTATTTTCTAAATATATATATTAGATTCAGCTTGTTGAAAAAGTGGTTGATGATGTTTAACTAGCAAGATATACTTGTTTCAATTTTATATCCATTAGACGTCTATAATTTCCTGAAATGCGGCTATTATAATACTTATATAGCTGTTATATTAATATAATATTATTGACTGGCAGCTCAGCAATATGAATTATTATATGTAGCAGATACATGAAAACGATCAATTATACTGATATTCATGATATTATAATAGATTATATTATTTATAATTATATATATACAATATAATATTATAATTATATTGCTGCAATTGCTGCCGCTGATTACGTAATTTCGAATATATAGAATAATAAAATAAATATAATAATAATTTCTTTTTAATATTATATACTTAAAAGATTTTGACAACCTCTGTTTTGAAAAAAATTGTTTAGCCATTAAATATATTCAAAAATTTGAAATTTAGTATATGATTATATAATACATTAGTAATACGTTGATATAACGCTTATACATTAATATTTAATAAATATTAGACAGCTGCTAGTGTAATTTTATACACAAATTAAACTAACTATAATTATGATATAATAATAATATTATTAATTATAATAGAATTTTTACAAAGGACGACGTCATATAATTAATATCAATTGTATTAATATTATTATATATATTTGTAATGAGATTTTTTTTTATGTGAAACTGGACAAACTAGTTTCGAGGGATATTATAAAAACACCATCATGTTTTCAACATTTACTAAAATATGGAATGAAGTGAATGAAGAAACAAAAGTTAATAAAAGACTCAATCAATCACCAGTAATGACTAGTGGACAAGGAAAGAGAGGGATAAAAGAATTCCATGATTATAATTCATCCCTAGCAGACAAGGGTATTAATCATGGAGAGAAAGTAAATTCTTATAGTTCAAAACAAGAAAGCAGATATTCGACTACTTCTCAAGATGAATTACAAGTCAGTAAGAAGAAAGGGATCTGGGATATGTTTGTTAATTTCAAAAATTCCGTATCAGACGAGGAGAATAAAAAACAGGAAATCAAGCAGATGAAATCTTACATGAATGATATGATAAATTCAACTGATTTAACATCAACATCAACAACACGGAGGAGAGCGAATGCTATTAATAAAAGAGCGAACGAATTTAAGAAACCGCTGGAGTATCCGAATAACAATAATAATGATAACTACTATCATTATGATAATAACAATAATAATAATAAAATTAGAAAATTACAGCCCGATAGTACTGAAAGCTTGGACAACATCAACCCTGTTGATGATCACAATATAGATGTTCCGAGAAAGGTACGAAAATTAAGACATAGCATAAACTCTCAAAATAAAGAGAACAAGGATGAAGATATAAATTACCAAATTAATACATATATCAATGGAAATAAATCAAAGCCATTATACATATATCCTAGAATCAAATCGACCCCATCATCAAAATATCCCAAAATATGGAATACTAAGCATTTTGTCCTTGCATCATCACCTGATATAACTACCCCAATCAGCAACAATTTCGAATCCTTAAGAGATATAAAGCCAATTGATCCTCAGGTGGTTATAGATTTACAAAATGAAGTGGAATATTTGAAAAATAAAATAAAGATATTGGAAAAGTCAGCTAATATGGTAAATCATAATATATCAATTGATTCACAGGAGAATGAGAAAGATAGAAAAAATGCAGAAGATAGTTACAGAGATGCAGAATTTGATACCTCAATTTCTCCAGTAAAACCCAATCTAAGTCGATACTTGAATAAGCAAAAGTAAAGCATATATAATGTTCAATTAGTTAGCTAATGCGAATCAAGAAATGATAAAATTATTGAATTATTATCAAGCTAGAATCGTGACATTTTTTAATTTCCAAGCTGTACACTGTGCAATGTGTTCGTAGTAGTAGTACAGTAAGTTGTAATGTAATTGTAACGTTGTTTCCCGCGGGCGCTATAATAATAAGAAGCTAGATTAGCGTATGAATGTGGGTCGCGAGAATTTCCGCATTGGTAATTTTTGATACTTATTAATTTATGTCGCCCTCTTTTTCTTACTTCTGGCAATGTTTATCCCAATTGTATATCTGCACAATTCTTAATAAGTTTTCCCCCCACCCCCTATAAATTTAGTAAATATTTAAAAAATCTAGTAACTGTCATTCAACCAATCAATCAATTCATTACGAGAGAAAGTCTTTCTTTAATAAAATTTAAAACAGCCAAATAAAAAGTTAAGATAAAGTGAAAAGTAATCAAAAAAAAAAAATAAAATCTAAAGAACAAATGTCAACTGGGGATTTTTTGAACAAAGGTATTGAGTTAGTTCAAAAGGCAATTGAAGCTGATAATGCGACAAGATATGAAGATGCATATGGGTTATATTACAATGGTCTAGATTATCTGATGTTAGCCATTAAATATGAAAAAAATTCAAGATCAAAAGAATTAATAAGAACTAAATTTACAGAATATCTTTCAAGAGCTGAACAACTGAAGGAGCACTTAGATAAAAAAGAAAAAAATGCAGAGGCAACCTCTGACGGTAGTACAAAAGCCAAAAAGTCTAATAATGATGAAGATGATGATGCTGATACCAAAAAGTTGAGAGGTGCCTTATCAGGCGCTATATTATCAGAAAAACCCAATGTTAAATGGGAGGATATAGCAGGATTAGAGCCAGCTAAAGAAGCACTTAAGGAAGCTGTGATATTGCCTGTTAGATTTCCCCATTTATTTACTGGGAAAAGAAAGCCCCTATCAGGTATATTATTGTACGGTCCACCTGGTACTGGTAAATCTTACTTAGCAAAGGCAGTAGCTACAGAAGCCAATTCAACATTCTTTTCTGTAAGCTCTTCTGATTTAGTTAGTAAATGGATGGGTGAAAGTGAGAGATTAGTCAAACAATTATTTAATATGGCCAGAGAAAACAAACCATCTATCATTTTCATCGATGAAGTTGATGCATTATGTGGTCCTAGAGGTGAAGGTGAAAGTGAAGCGTCGAGAAGAATTAAAACTGAGCTTTTAGTTCAAATGAATGGTGTTGGTAACGACTCTAGTGGTGTCTTAGTACTAGGTGCTACCAACATTCCTTGGCAACTGGACGCGGCTATTAGACGTAGATTTGAAAAGAGAATTTATATTGCATTGCCAGATATCCAGGCAAGGTCCAAAATGTTTGAGATTGAGGTTGGGAATACACCATGTGAGTTAATATCGAAGGATTACAAACTTCTGGGTGAAATGACCGACGGGTATTCAGGTGCTGATATTCATGTTTTGGTTAAAGATGCGCTGATGGAACCTATCAGAAAAATTCAAAGCTCAACTCACTTCAAAAAGCTCAATAATGGTAAATTAACACCTTGCTCCCCTGGTGCTGAAAATGCCATTGAAATGAATTGGATGCAAATAGAAGCAGATGAGCTGGAAGAACCAGCATTGACGATAAAAGATTTCATTAAGGCTATCAAGACTTCTAGACCAACTGTGAACGAGGCAGATTTGGCCAAACAGGAGGAATTTACGCAAGATTTTGGTCAAGAAGGAAACTAGAATAATGTATATACAGTAATAAAAATATTAAATTTAGATTGGCTATTCAAGTATAGGTAACTTGATTGTTATGAGAATCACAAATCTTGGCGCCTTTTATTTTAACCAAAATAATAGAATTCTCATCTCCTTCAACATAAACTTTAGAATCCGGATTTTCTTCTAACAATAAAGACTTGTAATATGACAGTTCCTCTTTATCAGACACAATTTTGGCATCACCAGACAAGGTGGCACTAACCTGGCTTAGCTCTGTTTGGTTCAAGTCTTGTAACAATCTGAGAAGATTTGATTGTTCTCCTTGATCATTTCTTGATTTTTGAATGTTTCTCGCAGTAGTCCAATCGTGAAACAATAATGAAACGTTTGGATTCTCCAAAACATGATGATACTTATCAGTATCAATATTTGTTGGTAGTATAATAAAAAATTGATCTTGTGTATTAGAGGATTCTGGCGTATCTAAATCCTTAGGTAGTTTGGAATAAATTTCACTTTCTGCTAAATAGTGATAGTTCATCAAATTGACCTCTGGTATACCACTTTTAGTGGCGGTTGCAAGATGAACTAGTTTACCAGATTTTAATAAACTGACAACTTCGGATGGTAACTGAGCGTTTTTGAATGTTCTTGTGGCCATGACAAATTATTATTTATAACAGTATTCCTTTACAACTGAAAGTTGAGAGATATCTTCTGATGTATATAAACGCCCGAATTACTTCGTCCTAAATATGTTCTTAGGAAGGGGTAGTAGCTTTAGCGTAATGTTGCTCATTCTTTTGGTATCTTGATTATGTCCGATGATAACGCTGGTTTCAACTTTTGGGAGCTCTGAGCTTTTAAAATAAAACCACTTCGCGCAAAAGGTCGCGCAAAAGTCAAATTAAGAATTGTTTCTACATAGCATGAGATCAAAACAATTAGATTCTCTTGCAGTATTGTGAAGCTTTTAGCAGACTCAATAGAAATCATTACTTGATTTGTAGCTGATTAGTATCATGTCCAGTACCATTAAGAAGGAGGAAGAAATTAATGAATCGCCTCGAAACAAAGAAAGAAAAAGATTGAATAAGGACTTCGAAGGTGAGTTTCCTGAAGTTCGAAGATCCGGTTTAAGTGTTGATGCAGATAGTTTAATAAGAGGGTCGAGTGCAACAACAGAAGAAGCTTTCATACTCAAGAGAAAGCTGTCTCACGAATTGACAACTGGGGATAATGATAGAGAATCTCTAAGCATAGGAGAGACCATTGGTGTAGATGATGGTAATGAGGATAAAGAAAAACAAAGTAAGCTAGAATCTTCAAAGAAGAGAAAATTACGACATTTGGCAAGCAGTTTAGATAGAGCGACAAACACCCCAAAACTGCCGCCTCTTTTTAAAAGCACTGAAATTGATACAGGAAAGCTTTCAGCAGCATCAAAACCCACAACACGATTACCGAAATTACTCAACGCCAAGAATGGCCCGCAATTATCGAACCTAGAAATCTCATCATCACCGAGTTTGCAAACTACCACGAAAAGGTTACCTAAACTCATAAGGGTTGAAGATTCTGCTTCATTAATTTCTTCTAATATCCCAGAATTTGCAAAATCACCAAAGTTGCCTGAATTGATCATCCCTTCTAAGGACACAGGTATTTCATCCCCGACCTCAAAATCTCCGTTACATAATACGTCACCAATACCTAAGTCAGACAACAGCTCTTCTACATCAAGCAGTCAATCTGAATTCAAACAACAGGCAAAGTTAACAACATCACCTACATACCCACCAAGATTACCAAGGTTAATCAACTTTCATAAATCTCCAAAACCGATTGATGACTCAGAACTACCAAAATTGATTGACAAATCCTTAACAACTGAAAGCTCTACAAGACAAAAAAGCCCAATTTCAGCCATTCCTCTTTCGAATTTTCCTCTAAGGTTGATTCCACTGCAAAAGATAGGTTCCTCCTCAAATGATTCTTCCACATCACTAACGAGTTCAATTCCAGGAACTGAAGATATCCATGCTCCAATTGAGGATCTTTCTAATGAAAGTTTAAAATTGGAGAACAAATCTGATACCTCGAAGAAAAAGAAAACTAATAAAGAAAAAGATATCGAAGAAAGTTCAAAGATACAAAAGAAGAAGAAGCAAAGCAGAACCGCTTCACAATATAGAGGGGAAACCAGCATAAATGATACAAGTTTAAAAGGACATGAACGAGAGGAGGATTCTGATGATGATGATAATGATGACGATGATCAGTTTTTCGATGCTAATGACATTGAAGCACTCTCGGCAGATGCAATATCTCAAGATTCCAAACCAATAGATTCTTCCGCTTCTGGTGTTTCAGAGTCAATAATAAATGTACTGAAGGATAAAATTTATAAGAAAATTACAGGGAGGCTAGACTTAAACCCATATGAACTAGAAAGTAAAGTTGATGAACTTTACGATATCATATCTTCTACGATTACAAATGGTGCCCGTCATTCATGTTTCATCCTTGGTCCCCGAAGCTCTGGTAAGTCCAAAGCAATTGAATTAGCCTTAAATAGAGCTCGTACTGAGATTGATTCTAAAAAATCAATTAATATTAGAATAAATGGCAATGCACAACTCGATGATAAACTTGCTGTTAGACATATTGCTGAACAACTAGATAGAGAGATATCAAGGGTTTACGGAGTAAAATTAAACGAAACAGACGCAAATGATTTTTTAAATCGGAAATCAATCACCAATACATTTTCTAATATATTGAAGATATTAGCTGATGAGTTAGATCTGCGAGGAAATGTGTCGAAACTTAAGATTCCTATCATTTTCATTATTGAAGAAGTAGAAGTTTATGCAAATCAATCAAGACAGACATTATTATATAACATTTTAGATCTTGTTCAGAATAGTCCAACTCCTATCAGCGTGTTATGTTGTACGCAAAAGATTACTGTGAAGGAATCATTAGAAAAAAGGGTGAGATCAAGATTTTCTCAGAGAGTAATTCAGTTTGGAAACTTTGACAGGGAAAAATTTATACATATATGTGGTAAGATTTTGAATGTCGATCAGCCTCAAAATGAGTATGAAATAGCTTGGAATGAATCTATTGGGAAATTGTTAGAGAAGCCCTCAAGATTGAGAAGGAGCATTGTTATGAATCATTTAACGATATCAAGTGTCGCTAAATTTCAGACGGATTGTTTTGCTCTATTGAATAATGTTGATATCAACTCCCCTTTTCTCAGAGAATCGAGCTTTGTTAACTACGAGCGCAACCAACAAAGGTCATCTTGGGTGTCAGTGATAAATGAGTTGAGTGATATTGAATTATCTTTGCTGATATGCGCGTCAAGGATTATTGCCAAAACTGAGCTTCACTGCCTAAATTTAAACATGGTTTATGAAGAATATAAATCCTGCCTGCAAGACCAAAGAAAAGGTGCTACATCCGTTACAATGGTTGATCAGGTCATTACAACAACAGAATTTAAACAATGGAAGAAAGAGAATTGTAAGTTACCATGGGAACAGCTTCAACTCCAAGGATTTTTGAGCAAACCAGGAGGAGTGAATAGTAGGACCAATCAACAATTTGGTAATGTGAGCTACGAAACAAAAGATTGGCAACTTGAGGTAACAATAGATGAGTTAAGGAAATGTATTTCTCATGACCGTATAGTTAGGTCTTGGACAAGACTCTAGGTGGTATGAGAAGAGTAAATATGTGGAAGGAACTTTATATATATATATATATATACATAGAATACAAATCCATAAGTTAACCTTATCGTGATTGGTAAAGTGCGTCATTTGAGGTTTCAAAGCTTTTGAACTTCCCGTTTTTCATGAATCGATCGACGACTACGACAGCAGCTCTGTTTTATGATTTGGTAGATGATTATATAATCTGCACGTCTGCTCTTATCGAGACGTACTTTTTTTTTCTCCGATTCCCCTACTAGACAAGAACAATAGCGAAAATCACAAAATATGAAACAAACGTACATATAAACTTCAAGTACTAGTTGTTTCATAACCTGTTTGAGGGTGATGAGAAATACAATATTTTAAGGAAAAAGTATCGATGTACTTCTATACTTTAGGCAAATCAATGTTTCATATCAAGCAGTCTGTGCGTCTTAATTATGTGATTTTTAAATCTGTTAGTGGGAACTGCATCATAGCTTAGAAACATTATACTGAAAGCATCTCTATTAATCCAGGAGATATCTTTTTTTTTCTGCTAGAGATGTGAATTGTGTAACATGAAAAATTAATTCACCAAAATACTCATATCATATATATTGAAAATTATTTCTCTAACATATGGTTTATGTATTCAACAATCGCTAGGAAATCATTGATCTCATGAATTCGGAAACTCGACATAATAAACTCACTCTTCATGAGTCTATCTCGAAGAAGTTTGAAAAGACCCCAGATGGATCTATTTTTACAAAGGACTTGAAAACAATTTTTTCATTGATGATAATATGTTTAAAATTAAATGAAAAACCGCAGGCCAAACCATCTAAATTGAGTTTTTTATCTAGACAATCATATCCATTTTCATTCACAATCCAAGAAGCCCTTATTGCTATGTCCAATCTTTCACTAGCTATCGAATCATCCTCTACTAAAACCACAATTAGCTACTCCATAAAACAAGAGTTAGCAAACTCCCTTTTAAAAAGGTTTATGACAGCAAAACTTATCCATACTCCTGCAGATAGGACTAGATCAGAGCCAAAGGAAAAAGTTTTGTTGCAACCTACGCCAAAAGGTGTATCTATAGTACAAAATTACTGTGAAACCTCAGGTTTAAGATCTAATGAAGCTGTTAATACCTTAGCACCAATTTTGAATTCAACGTTTAACTCCATGGAATTATTTTATTTCGAAAGAAGCTCTATCACAGATACAATTATATACTCTGAGTATTTTATTCATCTTCTTTTTATTAGATTTCTTGGACCGAGTCCAAATGTTTGGAGATCCACTAACCCACCAGATGATCTGCCATCTTTAGAACATAGACTGGAGATAGATAATGAATTTGATCTTTCTAATGGATTTACATTTGAGCAATACCAAGCTCAAATTCCACACCCAGCTGTAAATGTTCAGACAGAAGAAAAATCTTTCAAACGCTCAATTATGAAATCCAAACAGTCTAAAAGAGAGTCTCCATTTGCACACAATTTTTTTACAAACCCAGAATCAGATTCTCACATACAATATTATGTTTCAAACAAAGGAGTTAGACTCTATGAAGATAGTAAATTTGGCGATTTGGTCATCAAATATTGTTTCAATGCTAAAGCTGGTTGGCAATGGTTGATGGATTGTTCTGATATCATGAATCCTAAACAGGCAAGCACAATTTTGAACTTATTCTTCAAAAATGGCCTTATTGAACCTATAATTTTGTATCCATCCACAGTTGGTTCCAAAATCACTTATCCACCATTAAAAACTTCTTTCTACACACTTATTAAAAAAGGATGGGGTATCAGTCGATGGTCCAGTAATTCCAAAGGTATAACCATAGCGGAAGGTGAGGAGATTACGATCCCGAGTTTGCCAAATTTGACACTGAGCAATCAAGCGGTCAGCGATAGCTTATCAAATTCTGAAGAGGATGAAAACCCAATTATTGAACAGCTTCGTGAGGAAGGAGGATTAAACATTAAAAATGTATTAAATGACCCAGGTATGAGATATTTATTCAGGAATCATTTAGAAAAAGAATATTGTGCTGAAAACTTAGATGTTTTTATTGATATCAAACACTTCAATAAAAAAATGAGTTTGTTGAAAAACTTGAACGCCGCTTTATCAAAATCAAATAAAATTGAAAACGAAAACCGTATCAAAGTACCGATGGTAAAATTAATCAATGAATGCTTATCATCAGCATATAATATTTATTCATCATATATAACCATTGGATCGCCCTATCAGTTGAATATCGATCATCTTTTAAGAGAAAAAATAACTTATACGATGGTTGATACATCCTCGCCACTTAGATCTCACTTTAGAGATTCGAATGAGAAAATAATCGAAAAAACATACGCAAAAAATCAACCACCATATAGGGATGACAAAGATGATCTGTTAGCAACAGAATTTGAAGATGCGAAATCCTTGGAAAGTATATTTTCTCGAACATCACTACAGGATAAAATAAGCTCAAAGAACACCAAACATCTATCAATTGACATTCCACAAGTGAATTCTATTAAAAACTCCTCTGAAACTCCCAAAACTCCAACAATTGAAGATGTTTTTAGTAGCTTGAATTTATTGTTTAAATTATTACCATTGTTTGATATCCTGGGGAAGCAAATACTAAAGATGTTAGAATTTGATTCTTTCCCCAAGTTCATAAAGTCTGAAAGTTTCAATAACGCGTTTAGCAACAAAATTTAGTGCATATAGGTGGTAGTTTATTATTTTACATTTACATAGACTGTTTCTTTATGATTTTATATATTTTAATTTACAAATTTATAAACAATAAATGACGTTAAAAAATCATCAATCCGTCCCGTTCATAGTCAATAAAAAAAAGTTCTTCCTAGTTGTCGACAATTGGCTCTAAGGTAGTACCTTTTTTGATTGTAGCCCAACCAATTAGACGCCAATGTTTTTCGATACGTCTTGATAATGCAATTTTTTCGTTAATTTCAGTACAAGCTGGAGCAGTTAATTGTAATCTTGCCATATCAGCTTTGACCGCAACAACTCTGGCACCAGTAGCGGTAGAACCAATATTAACCATCAAAACTTCATCTGGCTCTAATTTACGAACTTTCGCTTGTTTTTGTCCTTCAGTTTTAACACCTAATAAACGACGTAATAAAAAGTAGTTTATTTCAATATCCGTATAGATACTTGGTAATTGACCCTTTGCACCAACAACTTGACCAACCAAACGATCAGCTCTACATAGAGTTGGATCAACTTTAGTACCAACACCAATCAAACCACCTGGAACAGCATATTTTAAATCATTATGTTCTGCAAATAATGAAACAATTTTTGAAAAAATTGGTTTACATTGAATTTTACCATTATCATCTTTGGTAACAATACCAGGTCTTATTTCAATTTCATCACCTAGTTTGAAAACACCAGTTAAAATGGATCCACCGGCAACACCCCCTTTTAAGTCATCAATTTCTGCACCTGGTTTGTTAACATCAAAAGATCTGATAACAATTAATCTTGGGGAAGCTGAAAAGTCTCTTGGAGGGACTGGAATACTTTTTACAATAAATTCATTTACAGCATCTATATTGTATTTTAATTGAGCTGATATTGGGACAATTGGGGCACCATCGGCAATAGTACCTCTAATGAATTTTAAAATCGATTTTTGATGCTCTAATGCACTTTCCTCTCTCATTAAATCAACTTTGTTTTGTAAAATAATAACGTGTTTCAATTTCATGATTTCAATAGCTGCCAAATGTTCTGAGGTTTGAGGTTGGGGACATGATTCGTTACCAGCAATTAATAATAAAGCGGCATCCATGACGGCAGCACCTGACAACATAGTACTCATTAAAATATCATGACCAGGACAATCAACAAATGAGACGTGTCTTACTAGGTTGTAACGAGCATCTGAGCCTGGGACTTCTGATTTAGGATGAATTTCTTTACCAGATGGGAATGATCTATATGAAGTAGTTTCGTCAACGTTTGGGTCATCTAGTTTATAAATTTTAGCATTAGCATAACCTAGTTTGATGGTAATGTTACGCTCCAATTCGTCTTTGAAACGAACAGTTTGAACACCAGAAATGGCTTTGACAACAGTTGATTTACCGTGAGCGACATGACCAATAGTCCCAATGTTGATAGTTGCTTGTCTATTTATGATTTCTGGAGATAATGGAGTTAATTTACTAAAGTCTGGGTTTTCTGGTTGTTCTGGTAAACCACCACCTTCTTCAAACTCTTTTTTTCTCTTCTCTTCTTCATCAACTTCATCTAAAACAGCAAAAGAAACTGATTTCTTAGCTGAGGATTCTGATTCACCCTCAACATTTTGTAATTCTTCGTTTTCTGAATCTTCTTGATCATAGTATTGTGATTCTTCGATATCATTCAAGTTACCATTAATAATAATGGTTGGCTCTTGATTTTGTAAATCGTCAGACATGGTTTTATCAATCTCTTCGAACTTTAAATGTACAATAACAATAGTAATATGTAATTTAATTATTATCACTATTGCAATTCAATTTTTTTTTCACTACTATTGTCGGAGTATTTCTCATACATGCACTAAAGAAAAGAAAAAAAAAAAAATTGCAGAAGTGCAGGATTACCCGGTGTTCCTAACTTCCGGAAGACTATTACAACTACGTACCGGCACAGTGTACGGGCTCACAGCTGTGAGCGTAGCTATATTGATATATTAGGTAATAATTCATAATGTCATTTATTTATATTGATTTATAACCATTTAGTTGTCTTTAAGACGTATTTCAGTTATAAGGTCTATTATCAGCATTGAACCCAAAATCGTTCATTACAGAATCAACATCATGCCACAGCATATCTGAAGTCCAATCATCGCTGAGATCCAATGATGGAATATTGGTTGGTGAGATATAGTTTGTTGAGTTTTTTTCTGGTTCATTAGATGTTGCTTCTCGAGAAGTGTCAGTCTTCTGAAATTGTGGAATTCTTGACTGCTGTTGTTGTTGTAAAATTGCAGAAGGAGAACCTCTTTGCAGAACCTGGCTTATATTTGTTCTCTCATTACTGGTTTTCACATTGATATCTGGTGATTGTTGTCTTTGAAGTATATCCCTGATTGACGATTGCAGCGGCCTACTCATTGAAGGACTATTTGATATAGGACTGATTGGGTTTTGTCTTGTATCACTTCTTAGTGCAATAGGAGTCGGGTCAAGTGGGATAGTCCTGATGATTTTTCTGGCAGAGCTTTCGGCATTAAAATTATTAGATAGGGTTCTGGGCCTTCTTTTATTGCTTCCAGAATTAGCAGAGCCCTCAGAATTAGCAGTTCCTGGATCAGTGCCTGGATGTGATTCTTCATCGAGCGGCGCACTATCATTATCATTATTTTCATTTTTGTTTTCTCCATAAAACACATCATCTTGATCATCATCATCGTCATCATTATCATTTCTTAGACCTATTTCTGGCTTTTGATTCATTTCCAATTTAATCATACCAACCTGCTGCCTTAACACCCACAAACAGTCAAAAAATAAACTTGCAGACATTCTTGTGCTAATTGTAACCGTCAGATTAGTGGAATTGGTCTTCTCTCTAAGTGCTTTAAAAAGCTGCCACACATTTCTCATAATACCGCTCGCCCTATAAGGCATATCATGTTTAAGAATAGATGCTTTCATAGCTAATTGAATAGCTACAATATATAACTGTCTACCTGCAGCAACATCGATAATATCAGATAGAGAAGAGTGAGCTAGCTTAGCAACAACAAATGCTGCTTGCCAAATTTTCAAAATGAAGACTATCGGAACGTATTTGATGAAGTTGGAATCTTTACTTGAAATTGAACTGACATGACTCAATAAATGCAGTGCTGCGTTATATAGAGATACTAAACCATGGCGTAGTTCGAAATGAGCGACTCTTGCATTATCCAAAAAGTAATATGTGAACAAGTGCAGTCTAGTGGCTAAGAGCTGAAATTTTCTAACGTCATCTAGACCTTCAGATTCTAAACGAAGTTCTAGTTCAACATATTGTTGATTCAAAACTTTTAACAAAGGAAGTCTTTCAACAGGATCTGCCAATCCATTTATATCTGATGTATTTGAGTTCAAGACTTTTGCCATTTGATCTTCAAAATGGCTTATTTGAACCATATGTTTCAATGTCAATGGAATGATATCATTCGCCCCTGGTCTGCAACGACCAACAACCGAACTATCAAATGAAACGAAAGCTGGGAACCCAAACGCAGTTGCAATTGTCTGGGATACTATATTACACGAAATCCAAGTTTTTACGTGCTCTTGTAGAATAGCTTTAGGATTCATTCTGTTATAGTTGTTTGTACCAGGACCATTCAAGCCTAACCGTATCGCTTGAAATACAGCGATGCCAACCGTGTTCCAGGAGGAATCAGCGCTCAAGGAGGATGTCAAAGGAGGCCAAAATGTGTATAGTAGGAACGCTTGCACGGAATAAACCGATGAAACATTCAAAATCGGTTCATCTGATTCCTCAGGCAAGTATCTTGTAATTGGAGAAATACTTATCTCAGCTAATGCCGACTTTAACAATGGCGCCAGCTTCATCAAAATATCTGGGGAAATATGACGCAGTGCTATTGACATTATCACCCAAAATAAAACGGGAGATAGTCTGTAAATTCGTTCAGGGCCTTTGTAAATATCTATGAGTGGTAAATATCCATGGTACTTATGCAGGAATTCTTGATACAAGGATTTGATTTGCTCACTCGATAGTTCCACTTCACCAAATTGCTTTGGTGTACATTTCAAACTGTCTGATGAAATCTGGACATTCTCAAAATTTTCAGTGGCTTTACTAGGCTGGTATTGATCCCTTGAAACAGATGGTTCGGTCTGGTAGTGATGAGTTGGTGCTGTAGAAGAATGATCAAAATGGGAAGTCGTACTTGGTGATATCGTTTCTGTTCTTGAGAGTGCTCTTATGATTTGTGGATGATTTATGAGAGGTGTTCCAGATCCTGGGGATTGAGTATCTGAAGAATTACCTTCTTTCAGCTGCTTTAAAAAAGTATCAGCACCAGAGTGAGATAGATTTTTCTTTAACTCTTGCAACTCTTCTTCAATTCTTTGGAATTTTGCTCTTTTGTAAGTTCTCTTATAGTCAGATTGCAATGAGCATGGTACTTTTTTCTTGGAACAACGTGTACATGGATCAGGATATTTTTCATGGGCATCGCATTTGGATTTTTGTTGTCTGCATTCAACACAAGCTATCTTCTTAGCTTTTTGATTTCTCAGAGTATTGCTATCTGGTGACCCACTAGACTTTGTCTCTGATTTTGTAATACCCTGTTGTGGTGGTAAAGCTTTGGGTAGTATAGCAGACATAGTCATGGGTAATGAAATCGATCTGAAGCTCAGAGCTAAGAATATTTAGAAAGCATTTTGACATGTTTACATTTTATTACAAATTTTTTTATTTTCCAAATTTTTTCTCACAAATCACGTGACTTATCTTATCCATATATTCTCGGATGGAACTTAATCCTTTCAGGCGCTTAAACCTATGGAATCTGGATTACTCTGTGCAGGTAATTCTCCTTACTCTGGGGTTTCTATGATCTTTTGTAGTTTCCACGATTTACAATATCATTTCTCACATTATCTATTGATGATATGATCAATTCACACAATAAAGGATATTCGAGGGATTTAGACAGTTCAGAAAATATAATCTTGAAGTATACAGTAGATTATATATATTATAATATATATCAAGATTCCAGAGATTAACTGTCAATTCTCAGTAATCATGTAATTTTTTTTTTTTTTTGGCATTTCCCAACAGAATTGATCAGATCATTCATAGTATTTCTTTGACATCTACCTTTTTACCAACAGATGCTCTATCGAACTCAACTTTAAAACTTGAATTTTTGTCGTTGTACCGATCCGACAATTTGCCGTTTTTTTGGCCCAATTGATCCGACGACAAAATGCGTAGGTCATAGGTTTCTTTTAATCTTTCATAACGTAAATTTGTACCCAATTCTTTGTGTAATTTTGGCAAGCTCAATCCTTCACTAACGTTCAAGAGATTGCTCGAGCTGTTATGTGATGACATTGAAGGTGTATTCATCTGCGACTGTTGAAGAGATCTTAATGTCAGACCATCTATATCGAAATACCCGTAGCCGCCCAAAGCTAAATCTATTTCTTCATCTTCACTGGAAGTCCCGGATGTTCTCTTCAACATCGAAACCGAATGTAAGTTATCCAAAACATGAGCATGTGGTAGTATTTTCTTGTGGTCGTCTTTCCAAGTATGATAAATTTGATAAACTACCCATTCCAGAGTGGAAAGTAGCCTCTCACCTTGTCTATATTCACTAATCAAGCAGATCTTAGACTCATCATCTTTGATGATATAACCGATACCAAAACCATTGCTGACCGCTGGAGTTAGACCAAACACTCTCATAGCTGGATTTCCACAGTTTGAGGCAATCAAATGAGGTAAGAAAATTGGATGTAAATCATATTCAAATAATAAAGGTGGAAGTTCTTCTGGTATGTAAAACTCAGGTGATAGTTGATTAAAAACTTTCCGTTGCAGATAGACATTTTGAAGGGCTTTCAAATGCTTTTCAAAGCTTAGGCCTTTAGAGGCATTTTCCAGCAATTTCGAATGATGCCGACAAGATTTCAAAAATGACTGATACCTTAATGCTGGATCTGCACTGCTAACAAATGTTTGACAAGATTTCAAAAGCTCGTCATTTTGTATTGGTAAATATTCAGACCTTGAATTTCTGAAAGATCTTGTGGAAACAGGCTCGATTGAGGTTAAAGGCTTGCCATATAAAGCATAGTGTGCAACTTGTAGGGCTATTTGAATGAAGCTATCAGCTTTAACACCAAGCTTTTTAGCCAAATGCCGACCAAAATTGATTGTTTTAGTGTCTATTTTATGGGAACAAATCAAATCCGTTAATCTAGTTTCTGACAGATGCAAAAATGTTCTCAAGTCCGACCTAAATCCCCACGTTAGCTTATCGTAAACTGGTTTTATAATTTTGTCGTTATCAACAATCTTGACTTTGGGGAATAATGTATAATTACCCTCTGCTAGTCTTAGGACAGAATCTGTATAGATATCTGACGTAAATCTTAGTACCGTCGTACCATCCTGACTGAAACTATCCCAACAAACACCTGCTATTGAATTTTTTGTCACAATCAATTGTAGTTTATCATACCATCTTGAGATACACGTCCCTACCTGGATACCACCATCGTCAATAATCAAAGTACCATTTGATATTGATCTCACTATTTCTTCTTCATCACTGTTGTCAGGCGAAGAGTGGTCGAGAACCAATATTAATAATGCGGAGTCAATCTTCTTCATGTTGTCTTTATATTCTTCATTTAACCAATCCTTTGCCAATTTCCAATACTTGAAACTATCAGATGTAATTGGCCCTATAGAATTAATAACTGAACCTGAGTTGAAACTGTCGTAAATGATATCGTTGAAAATTGAGGTCATCTCCTCTATAGTAAATATCAGTTCATTAGCATCATTTAGCACATCTAAGATATAGAATTGTGAGTTCGATAAAATTGCCAGATGCTTTGAATTTTCAAATGTTTTGGACTTAATAGTTTCTGAG
Organism: Waltiozyma mucosa; assembly: GCA_030581415.1. NCBI lineage: Eukaryota > Fungi > Ascomycota > Saccharomycetes > Phaffomycetales > Wickerhamomycetaceae > Waltiozyma > Waltiozyma mucosa. Next base: position 87,319 of record JAKTTK010000145.1, read on the forward strand.
TCAGGATATCTTGTGGTAGAAAACAAGCTCCAATACGGTTTCATCGTCAGGTTTTCACCATTTCTTGACTTATCTGGGGAAAGACTACCGAGTCTCAAAGAACTAACGAATTTTAATGAAGAAGTTGTCAGAACAGCCGCTCTCTCACCTTGTGATTGTGGAGAAAGAAAGGCTTCCGAAGGGTCGTTTTCCAAAACTAAGAAAGGGTTTCTAGGTAGTTGGTGGTGGTCGATGAGAATGTGATCTTGATTTAGATGATTCAAATAACATGTTTCGTTTCTTTGAAACTTCAACAAATGATTTTGCAAAATTGATGATATTGGTGAAGACAAAAACTGGTTAATTTTGCCTTTAAGACTGTCTTTTTCATTCTCAGCCAATAGCGGCTGTAAGGACTGTTCCAACTGGTTCAGGGAAGCTTGCAAAGTTGGGACTGGTAAAGAGGGCAAATCGCCTTCGTTGATAAAAGTATTTTCTTTCTCCATCGTACTATTTACTCAAGTAAGATGGTTTAGGATCAAATGTTAGAGCAATTGGGGCAGATAATACCCATTTTATTCTGTTGTTGTTAAAGCTCGCAGCCCCGAACCCCACATACAGGGGATGTTCAACAAAATCAGGTATATATGACGTCCGGTTCCCGTGACACAAATCTACAAAGTGTTTCAAAAGGGTACTACAACGAGGGGAGAATCAAATCCGTGTGATCGGCATAAACCCGAGACGCCTAATGATAAACAATTAATTCCTCCTTCTTCAAAATAGATCAGGTGTGTTTCGTGATATTAGTAAATGAATAATGAATAAAGCAATATTTAACTCGAAAGATAGACAAAATTTCCATCAGATACTGAATGCATATTATGTATATATAATTCCAATTTTTCAATACCAGTTTATCATGAAGTCTAAAGCACTATTATTTTGAATATACAAACATACAGGATTAGCTAACATATCATTACTAAAGAAATGGGATTTTGATTTTTAAAACATTAATATATATAGACAAAACTTTAAACAAAGAGTATAAAATTGAATCCAAGGCACCTTAACGGTTTGATTTGGCAACACGTTCTAATTCATCTTTCTTTTTGATAGCATATGAAGTTGATGAACCTTTAGCAGCGTTGATTAATTCTTCAGCTAAACATTCAGCAATGGTTTTGATGTTTCTGAAAGCAGCTTCTCTAGCACCAATGGTCAAAAGAGCGATAGCTTGGTTAACTCTTCTTAGTGGTGAAACATCAACAGCTTGTCTTCTGGCAGCACCGGCAGAACCGATTTTGGTTGAGTCTTCTCTTGGTCCAGTGTTGACAATAGCATCAACAACAACTTGTAATGGGTTTTGGTCAGTTAAAACGTTGATGATTTCTAAAGTGTGTTTGACGATTCTAACGGCTTTTAATTTTTTACCGTTGTTTCTACCGTTCATCATTAATGAGTTGGTTAATCTTTCAATGATTGGGGCTTGTGATTTTCTGAATCTTTTAGCAGCGTAACGACCAGCAGTGTGGGCAACGAAAACTGGTTGTCTAATTTGAATGTAGTCAGTTAATGAGATATCTTTAACGGTAACATCTTCGAATGACCATTTGTTGAATAATTTGATTTGAGCTTGAGCATCTTGAACTTCTTTTGGGATTGAAGTAGCTAAGTCAACGTATTTAACTTCAACTGGTTCAGCAACAACTTCGAATTCTTCTTGAACGATTTCTTCTTGTGGGATATCAACTTGTTCTTCAGCCATCTTTGATTACTATAAGTTTTGATATTTACTTCAATACGTTTTAGTAGTGTATGTATGTTAACTAGAAAAAAGTGTTGATTTTTTTTTTCACTACTATTGGAAATTCCAACTTACCTTACTGCAAAATTGACTAGCGTAATCCCATTAAAAGTTGGTACAAGCACACCGATTTCTCTGAGGTGTTTGGGACAAGAACTACGATAGTTGTCGTGAAAAATCGCGAATATTTCTGATATATTGGCGCCTAGTTTGTGTATGGATGTTTAAAGATTAGCAGTCTCGTTCAAGAAAATGCAGTTATTCGCGACTTCTACTTCTGATAAGGTGTTTGGATTGTTCACCACCCGAAACAGCATCAGGTGACTACTAGGGCTTATACTCATTCAGTCGCAGCATTGATGATGAAGAAATTCACATCATATATAATGAGGAAATGTCAATAGTCACTGAAATCATAACGCTTACTGTCTACAACTAACGAAATCTTATAAAGGAGATATACGCTATAGTAGCCACCCTTCAATCCAATAAGCTATAAGTAGATGTGCAAAACAGTAAGCTACAATTTAGCTATACCATCTGACAGCTACCTTCGACTGTCTACATAGCGAAAGCTTCAAAATATACAATGAATATCCTAAATTATAAAATTATGTATAGAAGCAAAAGTCAATTTTCATCTTCTGTTGGCCACCAATACGGTACATAACTTTTGACATAAATTTTATTCAGTCCCGATCTATCGCTTTGTGGAATTTCTATAAAGAATTTGTTATCCTCATTGGCAAAATCTTCTAATCTGACAAGAGCTAGCCCAATATTACCATGAGTTGATAATAATGTACCGGAACTTGACTTTTTTGGTTTAGATTTCCCAAAAGGTGATACAACTAATTCAGCTTTTTCAGCTAAATCTTCTCCAGTTGAAGCTTGTTCCTTTTGAATATCGATACTTTTCAAACCTTGAGGAATAATATCAACGACAGGGTCATTGTTATCAAATTCTAGCTGATCAATTTCTGGTGTCAGGCTTAGTCGAACCGGGGTGAGTCTTTTTCTTATAATACCAGTGTGATATGTTCTAACAGTTAATTCTTGACCAACATAACAACCTTTATCAAAATTGACACCTCCCATATACTCTAAATTGCACTCTAAAGGCAAAAATTTGGTTGGGGTCAGTTCCTCAGAGCCTGATGGAATTCCGTACAAGGAGCGGCGGATGTTTAACGTTTCTTCAGGAACTTGATTAGCTTCAGTGATGAATTGGGGTGATAATATAGATGTTGGCGACTTATTTGTTATCAACCTTAAACCAAATTCTGGGGAGCGGTCGTCAAATGCGAAACCAATTAAATCATCATGGTTGAAAACTTGAAATAGTCTTGAATCCATGAGAAATCTCTTAGAGTTTTCTAAGGCTTCCTCCGGTGAGGTATTTATCTCAGGACTGAAATAGTTTTGTTTTAATTCATATAGCAAGTTTTGTTGGTTTTCGTTATATATGGACCAGATTTTAATTCCGTCAATTTTGGAAATAGTAATTTTTGATTTTAATTTATGAAGTTTTAGCATACCATTCAATGAATTCAACAGCTTTGAGTCAACTTCAACCAAATAGTGGGAATTTTTTGATCTAAATTGCTCATCAATGTATTTGTACGGATAAATAAAGTTGTCTGAGTATATTCTACCTTTGGAGTTCAATATCATTGTATAAAGCCCATTCCTTGAAACCTTTTGTAAGCCTGAATATTCATCTTCATCAATGACTCCCCAATTATTTGTTGAAATTTGATTTTCGGAAAGTTCAATCGATTCAGATGAGGATTCTGTTATGGTTGTAAGATTCTTCTTCACAGAGCTGGGTACGATCTTTGACGTTATCAACCCGTTTAGAAATTTGGAAGCATCTGGCCCAGTGATGGAAATCAATGATCTTGATTCAAGCTCTGAGTACCCAGCTAATGGGATGGTATTGGTCAGTGTTTTGAATGTCTTTGATAAGACAAAAGGACGTAGTATCATTCTATGATATATTTGTGATTATTGAGTATTAATGGTTTCAAGCAGGGAATCTTTGTAATATAATAAATATGTATTGCATCAATTCATTTCTAGTGCCGCCGGTCGCGGGAGTCAGAGTTTAAGATCGCTATTAATATTATATATATATATATATATATAATGAGGTACTTATTGTTCATTAATGTATGGTAAATATAAACATGTGCTACAACCCGGGAGCGTATAAAACACGGTTCCCCAGCTTGAATGAAACACTAGATTCAAATATATGTTTGTAATTTCCTGAGTTGATTTATTCAGTATACTACCATGTCCAATTTTCATCATTTATGTGTATGCTAGAACTTAGAGCTTAGAAAAAGATTTGAAAATCGACCTTTAAATATCAGAGTGCACCCTAAATATCACACATTGTACACTACATATACATGAGTCAGACTCATTTATGTTTCAAAGAATGCTACAGAACCAGAATGGAATATACCATGATTACTTTTGTGTATTTCCTCCTCCACATCTTTTGATGCGTATTTTTATAATAATTAAAAAGTCAGCTCAAATTTCAACGAGTAAGCTATAGATTATTTTCGATATTATTAATTGCTTAAAAATCGATGGGGGTAAGCATGGCATAGAGTCATAATTCAATTTTGTGCTTCATGTAGCTTGCGATTGAAGGCTTCTGTTTCATTCACTTTGATCCCAGTTTCTTCAACGCTTTCCTTAATCAGATTGTTTCCGATAATTTCAGATTCTTTTGGGGTTCTCTTGTAAGAACTATTACTGATAGGAGATCTTGGAACAACAGCATTTAAAATGATTGACCAGATTGACAAAACCAATGAAGTCAATGAAGCTAAAATTCCACCATATGTAAAAGCTTCAATTGGCCTCTGTGATAAAGTTTCCCATGGAGATTTCCTTAGTTCGTCTGCATATAGTCGGCCATTTGCTAAAAATATAGCCAATTCAGTTTTCAAGACAGTTAGGATTGGTAATTTTACATCTTTCGAATCCTTTACATTTGACTCAGATAATGGTTTTTCTTTCTGGAGAGCTTGAGAGATCGCATTTTTTTCTAATAAATACTTTGGGATGAATGTTTCATTTCCGATCAATTCGGCTTCTGCTATAGAGTGGCCTAGATAAATGTTATCGAAAAAAATGTTATTTTCAATAGACCACAATTCGAAGCCTAAGTAACCAACCTTTTCCTCTAAATTACTTGGATTATCTTCAAAATAGTTCGGGTTTTCAATTGATCTTGGGACCCATTCGCCTTGATAGTTTGGGTTTTCAATTTCCGGTTGAACCCAATTTCCTTTATACTTTGGGTTTTCAATGAATTTTGGTTTCCAAATACCACAGCCAACTTCACATTTAGGATTAGGAATTGATGGAGCGATCCATTCTCCATCTTCTTCATCATCCCATTCCTCAGGCTTTAAAGCATTTTCGTCAATAACAAGCTTTGGTTCATCAATTAACCAGCCTTCTGGAATTTTATCATTAGGATCTTCTATGTAAAATGGTTGCTGCTCGTCCCAATCATCTGGTTTGTTTGGGAAATCCGGATCTAAGATATATAACCTATCATCCCATGTTTCTGGTTTGATATCTTCCGGATCAAGAATATGTTTTGGTGGGATAAACTCTGGTTGAAATGTGCCTTTTTCTAATAGGTTGCCATATTTAACAACCTCACCATTAATTCTGATCTGAAAGTTTTGATTTGGCTCAATGATCAAAGTGTATAGGGTAGAAATATTACTTCTAATAGATCTTGGGGGAAATTTTAAATGTTTTTCAATAACTTTTTCAACATCTTTATCAAAGCGGCGAACAATAAAATGTATTTGATCGTTCGATCCACATCTATCAGGACCAAACATTACTTGGTAAGGAGTATCACTATCAAATTCATTATTATCATCAATTGAACCAGCATTCAGTAATTTAAGATATGCTCCGCCACACTTTAGACCTTCTTGTGTTTTAACTTCATATTGTAGAGCCAATGTGTTGTTATTGTTATCGAATTCATGAGGCAACTTAGCGCTAATTGCATGGTGTGCGGCAGGGGTTTTCAAAACTAAACCTCGATCGTTTTTAAAAGCTGAATAAGCGATTGATTCTTCAACTGACCATTCACCATTGTACGCAAATTCTTCATTCCTTTTGGATCGTGATATCTTCCATAGATCTGACCAGTCATCTGAATTGAATTGTTCGAAGAATGAGGTTGGGGCTAACTTTGATTTATCAAATGGAGTGAATTCTGTGTTTAAATCTATCAATTCTTCAGCTTGAGAAAAGATAGCTACACCGAGAGGGAAAGCGATGGATGAAATCTTCATACTCAGTATACTTTCACCTTTTTGTAAAGAAAACTGAAGATGTTGTAATTTTTTTGATTTGGTTGAACTTTGCGGACAGGTATGTTGTATGTGTTATTGTTTTTAAAAATACTTACCATGCCGGGGACTCCATACACCATACGGTCGGCGCACTATAGAAACAGAACTACAGAGAAACCTCAAAGATCCAGATAAAACAATTAAAAATGATATTCTTATTAGTATACAAGTTCGCGTGTATGATCGTGTAGACTCATACTGAGAATTATCAAATATTTAAGCTTCAACCTCATCTAGAAGAGCGAATGCATTTGTTTGACCAGAAGAAGTTATTGGTTCTTCTTTATCCGAGTAGAAATCGTCATCTTCCATTTCTTCAACATCTTTGTCTTCTTGGTTAGAGGCGGTTGTTGAGCTTTCGCTACCCTTAGCAGCGGCATTGACACTATCCCAATTTGATTTTCTAACCGTCTGCACCATTTTGGATCTTTGCTTTGATTTTGAAATCTTATCCTGTAATCTATCGGTCAAATTAATGGCTTTCTCAAGTCTTTCTTTATTTAAATTTGTTAAGGCTTTGTTCATTTTGATTTCTTTTGTCACTTTATTCTTATTTTGCTTTTTTTCCATTTTATTTGTCAGTAGGTCTTCATTTTTCTTAACAGTTGCTCTTATAATAGCACTGGTTAAGTCAGTCTTTTCAGCTCTTGGTAAATCACCCAAGGATTTAGCTTCTGGCTCTTCGATTTCCAATCGTCTGGCAGCTCTTGAATGTTTAGAAACTGAAATAACTTTAGTTAATAAAATATTCTAATTAACGAAGTAACTTCCACTTACCTTTTTTTGCCATTATTGAATACTGATGGAATAATTATAAAGAAATTTGTTTCTTAAAACAATTGTTCTCTTAATGTATGTATAGAGATGAGCTCAAAAAAAAAAAATTTGAATCTGTATGTAAAAATATCAGTTCGCGAAGCGCGATAAGATATAGAAACCTTGTAATCCTAAATAAAGATGAGCTTCCGCGGATAAATAATATACGAATCCCCGAATAAGAGTTCCCCCCAATCAAAAAAAAAAACTTAGAAGCGTAAGTTTAGACCATGTAGGAAAATTATGAAGGCGGTTATGACTATAACGACATAATCGGTTTTTAAACCCAAAATGATTCTTTTTTCTGAAACCAAAAGAGTTTCTCTTGACGAGATTCAGATAAAATTCAAGTTTGGTGACTTGGAATAATGGATGGATCACCCAAAAAAACCGCGATCCTAAATTCCAACTTGATCTTTGAAGTACAGTGTAAATTTTCAAAAAATCACCATATTGCTTCAGTCTCATAATGGCGATATTCCAAGCACAGGTATCTTCTATACTATTATAATTGTTGACTTCTGTATAAAAGATTTCGGAGATTGGTGTGAAACATGATCAGGGATCACGATCCACGGTTCACTGCAAAAAGCTATTATCTCGTTGAGCTTATCATCTACTTGAGCTCCACCAATTGACATATATGATATTACCCCTTATATCATCCTACATACTATACAATTTTGAGCACACTTCCTTATATTGGATAATACCAGATCAGGGTTATATAATATAAAATTTGATCAAAATTAATTGATCAAGCTTTATTAATCGATTTAGCAAGAGAGCTTTCTTGCTGATCTGACTAACCGCTACCATTTTTTGATAGAATCCGGCTTGCGACAGCTGAAAAATATTCTGGAGAAAACAACTAATTAAAGGGCAGCAATAACAAACCACATGAGAAAATATTAGAGGTTCATCCACACAGCTTGAGGGTGATAACTACAATGATATTATTCTCATGATTCAATTTCTATCATTAACTTGTGTAAGTAGAAGCACACTCGACATAAATTTCGAATAATTTATAAACAGTATAAAATATTTGCTATAAATTATAATTCAAGACCCAAGCTAGAGACAGGCGCCGGAGCCTTGAGTAGGAAGTTCATATGTCACTCTTAAACTTTAAGATTGTTATATTAATCATTTATGATCAAATTTGCTTGTTCTTGGTTATCACCCGCTTCACTTACTTCGACAGATCAGTAGTATTGTACTATGAAAAAAACATCTTGAATCGCTCACTGGTTTGATTTATTCCTAATCAGAAATCTGCAAGGTATTTTCAGAGATTGTAAAAAGCTAGGATCTCTTCTGTCATTCAGGAGGACTGGATTTCTTTGAAACTCGACAAGGAAAAAAAAAGTTCTCACAAATTTTTATTATTGAATTTTAATTGATCACTTACAATATACGAGGTTTATAATGATACATAAGCTTAGAGTAAATACATGAAGAAATGTTTATCGTTTACCTTTAACTATATACCCAGCAGTATACTCATCATATATCCAATCACCAGTTCTCAGAATCTTGTTGACTCTTTGTCTAACTTTGGAAATCCCACCATCAGAATGAATTCCTTTGCCTGTTAGAATATCCAGCGGTGAAACCTCTCGAACCAAACGACCGGGTTTATCGTTACCAGATCGTTCTCTTGATCTTAATTCTTCACTCCACCATTCTTCTAATATTTTGGAAGTTGTAACTGTGGCATTGTCCACAGTGAAACCGTGTAAATCTAAAGTACCACTGTTAGATGCTTTTTGCAGACTTATCCTTTGTAATTTATGCTGTACGGTTATTGAATCTTTATCACTTCGAGTGCTTATATTTTTGTTAGAATTAGAATTAGATAGTAACTCTTGTTTGAAATGTTCGGTATTAGCTACTTTGAGAAATCCAGGGGTTGATGAACTATGCTCACTGGAGATGTCTTTGGCTGGCACAGTGAGATTCTGTTTGGAACCTTTTTTGAATGAATATATCATATCTGTGAGATTAGCTGATACTATATAAAAAGCGGTATCTATGACTTTTGAAATATCACCATCATACAGAATTAGTAATCCTGTATAAAACTCAAATGGAATTGCTTGAAGCTCAGGAGAGCCAAACTCTGCAATAGAACTGGATAATTGTTTGTATTCGGGACTATCCTGCGTAAAAAATTCTGATCCTCCATCATTAACGGTTGTCCTTTCCTTTTCAGCTCGTTGTTTCTCCTTTAAAGTTATTGAATATTGAGAAATACCCTGAACACGTACACCTAAGGACGAAGAGTTCGACCGCACATTCTTGAGGGCTGCTTCCTTTTTTTTCCGCTGATTCGCAATCAAATATTCACTATAATTGTAGACAATATCAATGATAGCTGCTTTATAATTTGATTGGTTTTTATGATAGTAACTACTAGCTTCTGATTTTGGGATCTTGGTAATTTCAACAATTTTATCTATGTCTTTGCTTTGTTGGTTCCACTGATTCTCACATTTGTTTGTTTCAGCGATGGGTATCTTTGAGAACTTAGAGGGATATTGAGAAGAGTCAAATGTCTCAGAATTTGATGCTTTCTTGATCTCCTCATAGCTTATGAGAGATTCACTTGTTTTCACAGGATCCTCATCATTTTCTAGGAAGGTGGTTTCAATCTCTGATTTCGGAATATGAGGGAACATCTCAATCAACAGAGAAATTTGTGGAGACCAATAGATTTGGTCATTATCAGAGGATTCCAATCCAGCATCTTTGTTATGTCTCTTTTGGCGATTATTCCCAGATTCACTCAAATAAAAAATATTTTTTTTGGAAGAGCCATAAAAATGATTGTCTTCAATTGGGCCATCCATATCAATAGAATTATCTATCTGATTCTTTAAATTAGGTACCATATTCTGTGTTTCCTTGCCTTGGGGACTCACTATTTTGATTTCCTCTTGCTCTTTTCCCTTTTCTTGCTCTTTTCCCTTTTCTTGCTTTTCACTAGGTTTTGTTTCTTGCAATTTTATTTGCGAATCTCGATTATATTTCAATAAATTCTGACCTTCATCGCCATAATTAGTAAAATTTTTTGTGTAATCTCTTTGGTCTTCAACCATATGGTATTGCCTGGATCTATTGATAGTGATATTCATATTGTTATTTTCTCTTTTGTCGTCCCGGATCATATCCATTATTAGTGAGTTCCAATATTCAGTCTATCTGCGATTATTTAGATCATAGTCATGAATCGTATATGTTTTACTTTTGAGAACCAAATAATTCACTGTAACAAGGTAACTCTTGATTTATATTATTGGACCTTGTTTGTCAGTTTTGAGTTTTCAGTTTTAAATACTGGAAGAATATTCTTCCGCGTATCTTACTAAATCGGAACAAACAAAAACAAAGAGACACAGCTCTCAGAGAAGTTCAAACTTCATATGCTAGGTACTAGGTACTACACGGTCGTGACTCCAGACTATTTTATGAATCATTGCGATTGTAAGGAACGTTTCATCTAAAAAGGGAAGCCATGCTGAATGAAATGAATAACATATTAGCTTGAAAATATTGATAAATTAATCTATACGTCATTAAGTAATATTTTGACTCTATGTACGGATAAATACAAGTTCAATTGATGCAGTTTATATATTAAATCCCTCTGTTGTCGTTACCATATATGTAAAATTAGAAATTCTATTTCCTCCATTTTCTAACTCTAATTAATATCACCATCATATGCATCCCCAATAATGTTTAATAGTTTCAAGCCACAAACGTTTTTTCGTTGAGTTGCAAAATCTTCATGTAGATTTTCCCAAAATTCTCCTGCTTTACAGTCATTTGTTGTATATTCTGGAGCAACTTCAAAATCATCAATGAAACTGTTTTTCAGACATCTTGTTCTGTGTTTCATATACCAGCCTTCCTTCTTTTTGGCAATCCAAGGCTTTGGAATCGGCGAATCACTAAAGTGGGCGAACTTGACGTGAGGGAAAAATTGTTCTGATTCTGAATAATCAGGATCATCAAATATAGGTTTTCTGATATTATAGTAAGGTATCTTGCCAAAATCCTCTTGAATAAATGGAAGATCTTGAATATCAGCTAAAAATGGAACATGATCTCTATTAATGTTCAACTCCGCTGATAGACAGCCGTATATCTGGTGGGGTAAAATTAAAAGTTCAGGAATCTCTTCAAATTGATTGAATGGAATAGATGGAGCATGGAAAACATGCCTATTTAAAACATCCATATCAAACTCATTGTCTTTTCGGTTTTCCCTTAAAGCTCTTTCAATTTTATTGAACAATTTTTCACTTGGTTTTATGACCATTAGCATTGAGCTGAAAAAATACTCTTCCAAGAAATCATAATTTGGTAAACTATCATACAAGATGTTGTTGAAATTATTTGCATTTCTGCCTAGTGGTAGTTTTTGGTCGTATTTATTTTCAAAAGGTTTTATAATACTATCAATAAGGTCATGGATTTTTCTTGTTCTTTCATCAGATGTAAGCGGAATATTATTGTGAAAATTATGATTTCCAGCATTCAACAATTTACTTAAATTATATTTTGGCTTGCCTCTTGGGAAAAAATTCTCCCTTATTAACCAGTAAGCAGGCACTGTTGCCAATTGTACGTCTGGGATAAAAAATAGTTCATCTAGATGATCTTTGGGCAAAGTGGAATCCGAATCCAAATATATAATTCTTTCATACTCCGTTTGGTTAAATACTAATAATTTTGTGAGACTAGACTGCCAATAACTACCTTTATTGACAACAGTTCTATTAATAAATTTCAAATTGACATCATGGATTTCAGCAAACTCCTCTAAGCCAGGATTTAACAAATCTTTCTCCAATAGCAAAACCATTTGAGCTCTTGATCCATATTGCCTGAGCAAAGCTAACATCATCATTGCATTGCAGACAAAAGTTTCTGATGTGGCATAAAGAACATATGCATTCTTTTTCCAATCCACAATATCCTTATTTATATGTTGATATAAATAGTTTATTACTTCTGGGTAGATGTACCTTATTTTTTGTCTATCAAAATCTACCTTTGAATTGACATTTGGAACTAAAGAATCCCCTATTGGATCTTGATATCGTGGTCCAACAGATGCAATTGTTCTTAACAAATGATGAAATGATATTAAAACTAGAAAAAATGCAATCACTAGTAATGCAAAGAAACTGACTTTTTTCCTCAGTATTGGATGATATCTGCCTAAATTCTGTATAAATACATTGAAATTCATTCTATAGCTAATCGAAAGAGTGAAATAAAAATGTCTATTCAAAGAAGTGAATAAGCTCTTTCAAAATAGAAATCAAGGTTCGATCACTGGTATTTATACGTCCGGCCAATATTCAACGGTTATGTGATGTAATTTTTTTCAGGATCTTGGCTGGGCGCCAGTGGGCGGTTTCTAAGATGGCGCATGAGATTTGAGAAAAGGACATCCACACATCAGCAAGCTGAGTTCAGATCAGTTTTAAATAGTGGGGATTTTTGGCCTAATGGTAAGGCATAATTACATTTGTATAGGTTGAATTAGATCCATCCTCTATTTGAGAAATGTTGGAAATATATATACTTAAGCGTATATCCGGTATTAATATACAGCCTTTTGTGGCTGACATTTGCAACATTTGATACCAACCTGTAATCAGTTCTGACATTCAAATAGGTCAATAGCCGGAAAGATAATTGATAACGGATGACTTTGTCTTTTTCAAATATTGGCTTGTTGTGAACTAACTGCTTCTCTTCTTATTTTGATGATAGTCTTCAATAAAACCAGCCATTTTGTTAGATCCTCCTCAGACTCAGCGCAAAATCTAATCCTCTTCAAAGGCGTTATAATCAACATACAATGAAGCTTGGTCCTGCTCAATGGATCTAGTTCCACTGTATCTATTATTTTGTCTAAGTCAATGCTTTTACAAATTTTATTATTCTCGTAATCTTTAATTGATTTAAAAAAATATAAGTAGCGGTTGGTCAAAAGAATATAATACTTTTTCCATTTGTTGTAACGTTTCTTTAATCTATAGAGATATCCCCTGTCAATTATATGCTCTGGGTTTTCTCTAGAAAAGGAGTTATAGTAAATGACGTCCTGGTCTGATTTTTGAAATTCATCAGCTTCTTGGATCGGTGTTGGTATTTGAGGTGTTTGTGAAATATTAATATTCTGCAAACTGGTTTGAGAACGATTTATTGATTGAAGCCCACCAGTATCTGATCCTGGACCTGAAGTAAAATTGTCATCTGTCCCAAAGAAATGTAAATTTTGAAGCTCATTTTCGAGTTCCAACTCAGTTTCTGGGGAGCTTAGGGAAATATCTCTCTGAATTCTAGGTTTGACAAATTCGAAACCATTGTCACCTATAGTTGATTCAACATTCAGTATATTCTGAGATAATATGTTTTTACCCTTTTCTGAATTCATTAGCTTAGGGAAAGGTGTATGATCCTCATCTATTATCTTCTTTAGCAGTTTGATCCAATATTCATAATCTTTAGAATCATTTGCTCTTAAATGATATATTCTTAGGCTCGTTACTATAATAAAATGAAACTTATGATTATCTGGTATTTCTGTTATTGATAAAATCTCATGAGTGGGTATCACTTTTGATGCTTTGTATTCTTTCGAATCTTTATAATATGCCAGCTGATTTGGTCTGAGTACAAACCATTTTTTCTGCCAGTTATGAGATTTATTTCTTTTGGAAAGATATGAGGAATATAGTATCTCATGCTCATTAAGTGAAGGTTCGAGTTCTTTCGACATTCTACTCGAAGTTCTAGAAATAATGAGTTTCAACTATGATTTTTCTCTGTTTGAACGCACAGTTAGCCAAGGGTATTGCACAATATGGAATTATACGACAGGACTTGGGATAATAGAAATATTATAAAAATATTCGGGCTCTTCCCGCGAAAATTTCCCAAGATATATGTACTATGAACTCTATGTAAAAAAAAATAGCTTTAAGGGCCAGTGTCAACTATCTAGTATTAAGGTATTTTGGCGGTCTTGACAGATAAAGTGATACAAGACAGCAAATATCTTGAAGAGAAAGAAATCAGGAATCACAAGTCTACATTAAGATTTATTCTACATTATGTAGTTTTATCACAATTCAAAACTCCTTTCATCCTTTATATTTTAATTTTCAATGTGTTCAAGTTCGTTGATAAACACTCCGTTATTTCCCAAACTTTTTCCTTAGTTTCTGTAGGTTCTCTTTCTCTACAATTTCTCTTATAATTAAAGCTAGGGATTCTTCCACATTTTTGTTGTCTTGGTTATCAATCATAATAAAGCTGCTTTTCCAAGCATTAGCTAGGTTTTTACCTTGGTCTATCAAAAAGGGAGCTGCACCAGGATGATTACAATGTGTACACACAATAATTATCGGCGGCGGCGATTCTGGCGAGCTTGGATCTGTATTCAATGTATCCAATTCGTAGGATATTTTTCTCAGTTCCTGTAATTTCCTTTGCTCCTCTTCAATCGATCTCATTTTCCACAATTGTTTAATACCATATACTAACGAATAAACGTCACCTTCTTGACCCTTTTCCCATCTTTTTTGGTAGTTTCGATATTCCCTCCAAGCATCATAGATTGCCCCTCTCATAAGTTCAAGTATACCTAAAGTTTCACGATATATGATTTCTTCTTGGGTTGTATCTTCGGAACTCGTAGTGTCTACCGCTGGTACCTTGGTTGGGTTTAATGATTCATCATAGGATGGTGGATTCGAACTCGGCACAGCGCTGTACATAAAGACATAACCGTTGACATTACCATCCAACTCTCCCGATCCACTAGCAACTAGTAAGGGGTTGGTGGAAACTGGTTTTCTTGGTTCATTAGCTAAGTTGTGTAAATCTTCTTTGTCTAGATTCCTAAAAAGTGAAACTTCTAAAAATGGGACAACCATATCGGGTCTGAATGCTGGTGTATCGATTAATTCAATAGAGATGGGCGAAATCAAAGGTTCATGATAATTTCCATAATAATTTGCATATTTATAATTATAGTAGTTGTTTTTTATTAGCTTGGTGTTAGAACCATTTGAATTTCTTCTTTTCTTGGATTCTGATGACACATTTTTTGTGTAACTTTGAAAAATAGTTGGTGATAAAAGAAGATCATTATCAGCCGTTACAATTGACTTACCTTCCAAACCTCCATATTCATCCAATACTGCTTTAGATTTCAAAGTTTGTGCAAAATAATCAAATAACAACATGGTAGATTTATGAGTTGGGTAATAGGTCTCTCGGAAGAATTTTGAGTGCATTCTATTGGCGAAAGTAGATTTCCCCACGTTGGGACCTCCCAATAGCACTAGCTTTATAGGATGGTCTTCATTTGAAGGGGCAAAAACGGACATATAGAAATCGTTGGTGAGAACAGGTGTTTCAGAGCTTTAGCATTTCTGTTCTAATTTTTGTTTGACTTTTGGGCTAAATATGTAAATAAAGTTTTCATTTTTTTTTTTTTTTTTTCTCTCGGGTGCCTGGTATGGGTTTACTGATCTTTCATACTAGACAAGACTAGGTATGTCATATATTTCGGTTCATGGTTGACTAGTTTATCTATTAGCTCAGCTCATATATACTTCAATTTATCATATAGTTTGCAGGAAGGGCAGAATATTCAGCTACATAATATGTATCTCAATATAAAAATATTATGAGTCTAAATTTTTATTGCCTTGATTTCTTTTAAAATCATCAAGACTAAACTAAACAAACAAGGAAAACAAGAAAGGTTATAAAAAGTGATAGAATAAAAAATAGTTTTGGAAAAAAAATATAAAAAGTCAGAATATCGAAATTCTAGGCTATAATTTTCTCCAAATTTTTGGGGTTTTGGTTTTGTTCAATAATTCTATTATTGATCATTTCTTGATCAAGTTTAGGCATCAATTAAATTTTCTTCAGCTCTTAATTGTTCTTTATCATCTTGAACTTGTTCTTCGTTTCTTTGTCTATCATAAAATTCACCTAATAATTTTGGAGAAATTCTATTCAATAATTCTTTTGGATAAATTCTTAGTAATGACCAAGCTTGATCTAATGATTCAAAAATAGTTCTATTTTCATAAGCACCTTGTTGAATGAAAGTTTTCTCGAATTTTTCCAAGAATTCTAACGACAATTTATCTTCAGTTGATAAAGCTTCTTCACCAACAACAGCTTTCATAGCAGCAGCATCTCTACCAATAGCATATTTAGCATACAATTGATTTGAAACATCACCATGATCTTTACGAGTCATACCTTCCCCAATAGCAGATTTCATTAATCTAGATAATGATGGTAAGACATTAATTGGTGGGTAAATACCTCTGTTATGTAATTGTCTGTCAACTGAAATTTGACCTTCGGTAATATAACCAGTTAAATCAGGAATTGGATGTGTTATATCATCATTAGGCATGGTTAAAATTGGAATTTGAGTAATTGAACCATTACGGCCTTCAACTCTACCAGCACGTTCATAAATGGTTGATAAATCTGTGTACATATAACCTGGGTAACCTCTTCTACCTGGAACTTCTTCTCTAGCAGCAGAAACTTCTCTCAAAGCATCAGCATATGAAGACATATCCGTTAAAATAGTCAAGACATGACGTTCGGTTTGATAAGCTAAATATTCAGCAGTGGTTAATGCAAGTCTAGGAGTAATAATTCTTTCAATAGTTGGATCATTTGCTAAATTCAAAAACAATGAAGTTCTTTCCAATGAACCATTTTCTTCAAAATCTTGTTTGAAAAATCTTGAAGTTTCTAAATTGACACCCATAGCAGCGAAAACAATGGAGAAATTTTCTTCATGACCATCGTGAACATCTTTTGTTGGTCTAACTAATCCTGCTTGTCTACAAATTTGAGCTGCAATTTCATTATGTGGTAAACCTGATGCTGAAAAAATTGGGATTTTTTGACCTCTAGCAATTGAATTCATTGTATCAATAGCTGAAATACCAGTTGAAATCATTTCTTCTGGATAAATTCTTGCATATGGATTGATTGGAGAACCATTGATATCCAAATAATCTTCAGCCAAAACTTTTGGACCACCATCAATTGGTCTACCAGACCCATCAAAGATTCTACCTAAAGTATCTTCTGAAACTGGAATTTTTAAATTTTGACCGGTGAATTCAACTTTAGTCTTTTTAACATCGATACCTGAAGTACCTTCAAAGACTTGAACAATAGCTCTATTACCTCTAACTTCTAGAACTTGACCAGCTCTAGGAGTACCATCTGGTAAAGTTAATTGAACAATTTCATTGTATCTTGGAAATTTAACATTCTCAAGAATAACTAAGGGACCATTAACACCACCAACTGTGTTATAATTAATACGTGGTTTAATTTTAAAACCCTCTGTAACGGCTGTCTTATTCAATTCGAATAATTCTTTATCTGAGAGAGACATTTCTTTTTTTATAATGTATAGTTTATTATTTTATCAGATTGAATAAGTTCCCAATTTTATATAAAGTAATATCGGACCAATTTATCAATAATTATCTATAAGTCTTCCAATATACCTTGGTTTTTACCAATCATCCAAAATTTACCAAATATTATCGGATTAAATAATTACGCAGCTGTGCAATGCTGCCAATTAATATCCAGAACTATTATTACCCGGATTTAAAAAAAAAAACATGAATCTTTTTTAATTATTAAATATGAGATACCAAGTTTAGTACTAATTCCCATATAGTTAAAAGGGAGATAAGTTAAAGATATGATTAATATTAATAGTATTACTATATAAAGTGATTAAATGTATATATTGTGTAAAATAAATAGTTGAATAAATAATAAGAATGAATATAAATATAGAATAATATATTTTTAGTAAAATTACGTCTTGAATTATAGTAACATTATTTGAGAAGCGTAATTGATCAATGTTATATATCATCAAAATATTCCATTTTGACAAATTGCCATTCGTTATTCTTTTGATTGATTCTTGTATTGATAAATTTAAACATTCTTGAAGATAAATAATCGACATCCAGTTTTTTTTCATTGTTTAAAATTGGAATATCATCTTGAGATTTCCCCAATTGAGGAATTTTATGATCTGGATTTGCAATTTTATAAATCATTTCATCGAGTTTAAACAATTGTAAATAATTAGTAATTTCCAAATCATTTTTGAAAAATCGAAGGATTTTGAAAATATTTATCGATAATCTTGCAATTCCATTGATTAAATTTTTTAAATTTAAAAGATTTAATTCATTAATTTTTTTAATTTCTTTATTATCTATTGATAATTGGGAAATTTCAGGTAGAGATTGATCTATATCAAATGGTAAATTTATAAACCAAATATTAGAAATTTTGATAACAAATTTGATCATATGTTGGAAACTGAAATTTATTATATCGGAATTAAATTCAGATATATTATAAATAGATATGATTGGAGTAAATGAGATTGTATAAATTATTTGTGAATTGTTTAATTTTTGCCTTTTAATCAATTTTAATGAAAGATATTCTTTGAAAAGATTTCTTTGAGAAATCAAAATTTGTTTAGAAATTTGTTCATTCTTTATTTTCCAATTATCATCGTCATGATCCTGATCATCATCATCACCGATGATTTTTATATCTTCAACTCTATCGATAATTGGGAAGGATTCTATAAAAGATTGTCTTTTATCATTAATTGTATCAAGTTTCTCCCTTTTCACTTCAATTTCCTTTGAAACATTGTTAATTTCTCGTTCAATTCCTCTAATTAATTTCTTTAATAACATAATATCCAAATTCAATAATTGAGAACTTAAATTCAAGACACTATCTGATTTAATACCATCTATATCTTTAACTTTCCCATTTTGCATGAATTCATTTATAAAATCATAATTATTACCCTTGATACAATTGCTTAAAATTTGATTGATTGTAGTTTGTAATCGATGATATTCATCCAAGAGTGATAAATATTGTAATTTAGGTTTAAGAATAATAAAATTTATACATGATGAGCATACAATGGAATCTTTTGATCTATTACATATTCCACATTTGAAATTATTCATAATCCTAGACTCAATGGAAAATAAAATTCGGTATAAAAGTATTTAATTTTAATGATCAATATTTATTTTTGGCTTGATTTTTTTTCCCCTTCTTATGTGTCACAATCCTAAATTTTTTTTTTCCCCCCGAGCACGGTAACTACTAATTAAAAATATTTATATCAATTTTGGTTAATATCTAAAAAGAAATGTATAATTATAATTAAATATATATATGCTAGTATGTTATAAAATCATATGAAGACTATAGTTTTTGTATAAATTATCTTAAAAAAAAAACATTATATTGCAATATGATTATGAAATTAATCTACTTCATTATGCAATGAAGATGGTTGAAATGGTTTTTTATTGGGATTCAATCCATACATGTTATTCAATAGAGAACTACCAAATCCTAAATTTGTAGTTGAATATCCAACTTGTAAATGATTCGAAGATCTTTTATCCAATGAGTTATTGAAATTAGAATTTATTGGTGGTGAAGAATATGGAGAAGTTGCAGATGGTAAAAATCGAGAATTTAACTGTAGTTGTAGTTGTTGTTGTTGTTGGTGGTGGTTTGGGTATTGTTTTTTAATAGGTACAGGTTGTGACGTTGATGATGAATATTCTTTTAATTCTCTTTCTAAATGTTTAGCCTCATCAAAAGCTTGTAAAAGATAGGGCAATTCTTCAGTTATTGTAGTTTTCTTTTGATTGTTAAACGATGAATTCAATGTTGATGTAGTGGAACTTAAAGATGTAGTTCTATGTAAATCCTTTCTCTCATGATGGTTATTATTATGATGATCATGGTTTATACCATTATTGTTATAATCCAAATCATCAATAATTGAAGTGGCTGCTGTATATTGATTTCTTCCATAATCGTCATCATCATCAAAATCTTGATGGTCAAATTCATTTGATATTATTGAATCTTCTAAATATGACTTTTGTTGTTGTTGTTGCTGCTGCTGCTGCTGCTGTTGTTGTTGTTGTTGTTCATTATAAAATTCTTCCTCCAATTCATTAATTTCTTCTTCATAAAAAAATTGAATTCTAACTGATTCATACATTTTTTCAACATCGTTTAAAATATTTAAACATTCTTTAATTTGTTCTGAATCTTTTGAAGTTATAGCTTGATCTAATTGATCGATTAAAATTTTCACAAAATTTTTATAAGATTCTAAAGTTGATTTATAATCTGTATTATCATGAACTAATGATTCATCATTTAATTCAATCATATTAACAATTTCATTCAATTCAAAATTTATTATTAACAATTTAGATTTTGTATAAAAAATTGAAATTTGTTCCATCAAATAATTTTTTAAATTAAGAATTTTAAAATAAATTTTAATCAATAAAGTACCTTGATCTGAAATATAATCTTGAATATTTAATCTTTGAGTAAAATTAACAATTTGATTCAATATAATTTCATTTGTATCGATTAAATCATCCAATTTAGAACATTTGGAAATACATTTTCTAGCAATATTGATATCAAAATTTTCTCTATTATTCAATTCATAGTTATTAAAATTTAAATTGATTGAAGTTTTCAATATTAAAAATTCCCAAGAATTTAATTCATTATATTTGATATTGATAAAAATTTTATAAAGTTTTAAAGCTTTTTTACAATTCAATATTATATTTTCATAACCCTTTTTATGGAAATTTTGCATTATTTCATTGATTGATTTAGCAGATAATTCATCATCATCATCGTCATCAATATAATTGTCATTATTGTTTTTCTTCAATCGATTCGAACTTTTGGTTAATGTAGAAAGTATTGGATCCACATATTGTAATTCCATAATTGATGATAATGGATATTGTTTGTTGTTGTATTTTCTTAAATATTTATGTAGGGGAATATAAACGAAATGATTTGGTGATAATCCAGTAATTTAAATGGGAACAAGGTAGGAATTAATAGAATATGTGGATAGGATGTGGGTAGGATGGAGAGAGAGAGAGAGGGGGAATGGGTCAAGTAGGAGGATGATAAATATTATGGGTAATTGAAAGATGGTATAAATTGGAAAGAAACTTGAATTGAATAGTTAATTACTTTTGTTTAAATTGTATAAATATAAATGCAAAGATGTTTTTTTTTATATGAAGAATTGATATAGATATTGATCATCAAATACAAATTCTATATATTATTTACAGAGTACTGCTAATTTTTTTTTTTTTGACCCATATAAATAAACATAAAAAAAAAAAATCTAACCATAAACACAATTTAGTATTATTAAACCCATCCTGCAAGCAATAATTAATTATATGAAGCTGCATAGTTAAAAAAGCAGCTAGCTAGTGTGATCTTTATATATTGCGTGATTATATAATCTTCAGTCCCTATAGTTGATAAAAAATTCAGTATAAGTCACATGATTATATAAAAAAAAAACATTAGAGTTTTAGTATCGTAAGGAGATCTCCTGACATTTTGACTATGATTCTCTCTAATATTTAATAATATATATTATATACGAGTTGGTAGCTGAGGTATTTCAATATTCTGCTGATTCATGGGAACATCATGTTGATTAACAATTATATACAGTATATTTATTATATCAACCCTTTCTCTTCTTTGATATGATCTCTTATTCTTTCATACCATTGATCTAAAGTTTCATCATTCAATTGGTTAGCTATAAGAATAATACTCATATTATCAAATCCTATACCTGTACTTTGATCAGCTTGATTGATTGCATGTTCTAATAGTTTTGTTACAATTGTATCAATTCTTAACCCTAAAGATAGATGATGTCTAATATAATCAACAATTTCTTGGTTTGAAAATACATCATATATACCATCACATGCCAATACTATAAATTCATTATTTGATGATAATTTATGGATTATAATTTCAGGTTCCACAGTTACTTGAGTTTCTTCACTCGATAAATGTTTTATATACTCATCAGTTACTCCATCATGATTTGTATTTAAACTTGTTGATAATCTTCTTTGTTTTAAAACTTGTAAATTATGATATTTTTTCAATTTAAAATTGAAATCCCCAAATGCTCTAGATAATGCCAATATTCCACCAACTCTATTAAAACTTATAGATCCATTAGCATCATTTATCCTTATCAATTCTCCTATATGGTTAGGTTTATGATCAAATGATAAATTTTTAACATAACCATTTATAGATACAATTAATCTTGAGTCTCCTGTATTGATTGAATATAAATCTTGATTGTTTATAATTACCGATACAATTGCAGTTGAACCACTTGTATTTTTGGAATTGTATTGATTTGAAGTAGATGAAGGTGGTTGTGATTGTGGTTGTCTTTTCATCAAATAATCATAAAGTTGTTTATCGGTATTTAAAAAGGAATTTTTCAATTTATACATGATTAATCCTTGATTAGTTTTAAATTTTTGTAACGTTAAATTTGATTCTTTTTTAGTAATTTCATCCAATATATACCCAGAAAGTTTAATACTTAAAAATTCAGAAGTTTCAGATCCACCATGACCATCAAATATTGCAAATATCTTGATATCTAATCTTTCTAATTCATTATTTATATTTTGAAAATCTATTGAATGATAAAAATTGACTAGATGATTATCTTCTTGAGTTAATCTATAACCTTGCATTGATCCTATACAATGACTAAATTTATTCAAAGGATGATATTCCACTGTTTTTTCATTTAATGGGTGAGATAATAGTTGTCCCATTCTCCTTCTCTTTTTCTCTCTCTCTCCCACCACAAATTTACACAATAATCAACTTATACTATATATATGTACTCCGTGCTTTTGCTAGCTCTTTTTGTTTTATTTTATTGTTTAAAAAAAAAGTACAAATTATTCAAAATGAGAGTCTTATTTAAATTAATGAATGAATTTAAAAAGTTAAGAAAATTATTTTGGTCTAGTAATTTGGTCTAATCTTATCGATGATATTGATGCTGATATCAATAAATAAATATATATAAAAGATGATTTTACTATGGCTTTCCTGATGATATTTTTATTTTTAATTCAAATCGGCGGCCGCGGGGGAGGATCAACAATATATTTTTCGAAGTACAATACAAATAATATAAATATATATATAGATATATTTGATTAATTTGATAGACGACAATGAAATTTAAAGTAGATTATACTTTATAATATATAATGAAGTGTTGAATATATAAAGTGGATATATATCTTGCATCTTACATATAATTTGATGAAATTTGTTGCTCAATTATGTTTTTATAAACTCATTTCAAAAGAAGTCAAATGGTTGATATGGTCTATTACCTATTACTGCGCTAAAAACTGACAATAGATAACAGAAAATAGACTATAGCTAATATTTAAATTCTTTAAGTTATAATATTATACAGACAAAGTCTGTCACATCATCTTTGAATATTGAACTATTTAGTTTGTGACATGTCAAACTCATTTAACTAACATAATTTCCGATTTGAAACTTAAAAGCGATATATGACTGAATTCTTATATTAACAGGAAAAATTTGTAAATCAAACTTATATCAATTGATCAATCAGTATATATTATACAATGATATACGAACTGGATTCTAATAGTAAGACATTGACCAATCCAAACATCATGGTTTTGTGTTTTTCTGAATACATATAAAATTATGTATTCATCAATTTATTTCATTATTCTTAAACAACCAATTGCCAATCTGATCAGACATAACTATTGACCATTTCATAGATCACATGATGTTTTCGACAACAAATATTATAAAGCTATCTTTCTAGAGACAATATCATTATTATGTACTCATTTCTTTTCTCTAAAGTTTTGAAATTTGACTTATTATGATTTATATAAATTGAAATTAAAAACAATTTAATAATGCTCCAATATATGTTTTAATATAATATTTCATTATATTAGCTGGTGTGATTGGAGAGATCAAAGGTTCATGAGTTTAGGTCGTCGTTGTAATCAATTCCTTTAAATCTCAAAAAAAAAATATAACATTATAATAGATCTATACTTCGACATAATTTTCAATATATATATAATAATTATTATAAATATATAATAAATGTTTTTACTATAATATAAATTTAATGATTTTATGGAGAACTTTAAAGAAACTTATCACAATCAACATTAGTTATAACAATATTATACAATTAGATATTGCTATGACGTAAATATACTAATCACCCTAGCATCGAATATAATTTTCATATTAAACTCTTCAACTTAATCATATGGAAATATCTATGAATTAACAATATATATACAATTCAATTATAAATTTATAAATGCTGTATTTTGTTTGTTCTGTGCAGCCGCTAGATATCTAAATAACTGCAATATATGCAGTGTGATGCACTGTACAGTATCACAAGCTTAGGACCTGCATAATCGAAATATATACCAATGAGTTTTGAGCAACTTGGCTCAATTCATCAGAATTAAGTTGGCGGAAAATTGGTTCGCTAACAATATTTCTACATGATATTTGGTTCTAGATTAAATTGATGGAATATATATTGAAATTTCAATATAATACGGATATAATATAATTGTAAGTCAGATAACTAATAAGATTGATTGGTAATTATTAGCTGACTATATAAAAAAAGATTGATACGATATCGATTTTTTAAAGCAAATAATTTGAATCAAATTAGACGTTAGGATCTGTAAATTGTCTGGAATATGAATATTAATTGCTAATCTACGTCCAGTCAGTTGGTATAATATCGATAAATTAATTAACTTAAAATTATACTACAATTATTATTATATTAATTAATGGTTATGATGAGGTACCATATAATATAAACATTAATTAAATTCTGCTGTGATTTAGCTGCTCATGAATCTATACTTAATTGTCCAATATATTGACTATACCTTGAATTGTATATGATTTTATGATGTTGTAATGGTTTGTTGATTAAATGTAATTTGTACGTTTCCCCAGATAATACAGAGCACTCCCAAAAGTCATTAATTTGGCTACCGGGAAACTTCGGGAATCGGTACTAAAGGACTAGATTCACCACTCTGCTAGCCCCTAGGTACTAGTTAGTTGTTCATAGGTAGAGTTTACAGAGGCTTTATAGTCTGGAATTTGTGACTCTATGACAATGAAACAGGAGCTTAAAAAATTATAGATATGAACGTTGTATATTGGGTATGTGGGGTCAGGACTCAGGACTCAAGACTCAGTATAGTCGACTTTATCGTGGGCTTATTTTTGCAAGCCACCAAGGCGCTGAAAGGGCAAAGAAAAACAAGTGATAAATATTACAGCTCACAGCGCGCACCTACTCACTGCTCACAACCCAGTGAGTCAACTGTGGAGTAGCATAGATCACTTTACGCCCCTACACAGACCATGTTTTTCCTTCAATTACTTAGAAGTTGGTGTCAAAATTTCCTAACCTCACGCAACTTATAATCCTCTCCACCACACCTAAAGCTATAAACTCAAAAAAACATTTATAAAGTTCAACACTGTGCGTTTTCTTGCCGCCAAATCATCTCCTAATAAGTTTTCTTAGATAAACCTGAATAATTTGTCTGCTCTTTGCACTCTACACTCTAGATTGTTCCAGGTTTCTGGGTAAGCAGTAGTGGTATGTGTATTAAATAACACTGGGAAGCGGATTGGTGAACACCAGCCTCCCCTCAACTTTGAATCTAGTACAGTATCAGCCCTGAGATGTACAACTAAACTCACAGTTTCTAACAGGGTACATTAACTGTGTCCGAATCAACATTGCTGCAGTTACTTTTTTTTTTTTCTCTCTCCAAAGTTTTTTCTAGAAAGTGCATACTGCACAGTGCACAGTGCACACGACACACTGCCCAGCACACAATTTTTTGGAAGGAGGAATATGGCCTAGTTGGACGTCTTCTGGCTACTTGGGCAGAGTGCACAAAGGAAGGTCTTGAATAATTCAAGGGAAAAAAGGTTCAAAATTTGTGCTTTTTTTTTTTTTTTTTTCTTCCCATGATAATTTTTTTTTCTCTTTCTTTGCTTGGGTTATAAATAGTATTTGAATTATCGTCATTTTCTACATTAAGGGCGAATATTAAATACTTGTTCACATTTGACAACACTCAATTACCCACTCCCTAAAGTCAAATTGAACAATTGATCTCCCTTTTGTTTATTTTTTTTTTATTTCAAATAATTATTTTATTCTTATTATAATCTAATACTGATTTTGTTATTAGTTATAATATCCTTTCTCTTGATAATTGTCTTTATCATTTGATTATTTGAACATCAGCTTTCTTAATTAAATTTTTTTCTCCCCTTTCCCTTCAATTGGAGGCAAAATCAAAAGAAATCATCCTTCAAAACTTCAAATCAATCATTATTCAATAGTTATTGTACTTGACATCTATATATATATATACGTATATATCAAGTTTTTTTTTGTCTACAACTTTATATTTTGCTTAAATTGATTGTTGGCTTCATTTTATTATTTTTTTTTCTTCTAAATTTTAATATATCGACAAGTTCAATAGCTGTCATTCCTTCAATTTATAGATACCCTTCCCTAATCAATCATAATCGAAAATGGCTAATCATCATCATCAGCATACAAATAAGAATTATGACAATCCACAACAACCTTCATTTACTGCCTCAACTGGGGGTAAAGTTCCAAGACAAATTCATATCGCACATAGAAGATCCCCTTCAGAGTTGACAAATTTGATGATTGAACAATTTGCATTACAACGTCAATTAGAATTAGTTCAACAACAACAACAGCAAATTTTAGCATCCCAACAATACAGTAATAATAACAATAACAACAATAACAGCAATAATAATAATAATAATAATAGTACTAGCAGTATTAGTTCTCAGTTACAACCACCACATTTATCCCATAAAAGAACGGGATCCAATTCTCATAGAAGGTCACAATCCTCAATCACTGGTGCAATGGGATCATTTTCATTGTCAAGTAATCTAGCTCCACCACCTCCATTACAAAAGCAATCCAATCAAAACCATGTTCAAGGCCATAATAGAAGACATTCATTAGGTTTAAATGAAGCTAAGAAGGCTGCCGCTCAGGTTCAAGCTCAAAGAGCTGGAAAAGATATTGTAGTTGTCAGTGCAACTACCCCGCCTGAAGAAGAGGCATCTATGCCACCCCCATCTGGATTTAAATTTCCTTCCACCACCATTGAACCACCATCAACACCATCAAATGGCTTTAATAAATCACATAATCGCTCGAGATCAACTACTTCTCAATCATCACCTCAAAAATCTTATCAATTTCCTTCTGGTGCAAAATCACCATCATCAAGCACTAATTCTGAAAATTTAACTGTGCCTTCAGTCCATGAGCGTCGTCAATCTGGTCACTATAGATCTAATTCTCGTAATCATGATTCAAATTTTCAACAAAATGTGAACCTGAATTGGAGAAAACAACAATCACCATCTAGAGCATCGGTTGATTTTAATGGTGATAATCAACAACCTTTCATTCCTGGGCACAGATCTAGAAACTCAAATATCGGTGGTTCCATTTCATCAATTTCAAACTTCCAATTACAACAGGGTCAAGTTGGTGGTCGTAAATCATTGTTCGCTCCTTATTTACCACAATCATCGATCCCAGATTTAGTTGCTGAAGGCCGTTTGGTGGTTGGAACTTTGAGAGTCAATAAAAAGAACAGATCGGATGCATATGTTGCCACCGATGGATTATTAGATGCTGATATTTTTATCTGTGGCTCCAAAGACCGTAATAGGGCTTTGGAAGGAGATTTGGTTGCAGTTGAATTACTAGACGTTGATGAAGTTTGGTCAAGTAAACGTGAAAAGGAAGAGAAGAAAAGAAGAAAAGATAACAGTGGAGGTAATTCCAACAATAACAACAACTTGCAATCGTCAAACTCGAGTGAATCATCTCCGATTGATGATGTTCATAATGATGCTAGTACACATTCATCATCCGGCTCTATATTGACTAATTCGACACAAAATTCATCAACTGCATCGGATGATAGACCATCATTACAAAGAAGAGGCTCATTGAAACAGAGACCAACTTTGAAAAAAAACGATGATGTTGAAGTTGAAGGTCAATCACTATTACTAGTTGAAGAAGAAGAAATTAGTGATGAATATAAACCACTTTATGCGGGACATGTTGTTGCTGTCATCGATCGTATTCCAGGTCAATTGTTTGCTGGTACTTTGGGTTTATTAAGACCTTCTCAACAAACTAAAGCTGATAAAGAGTCTGCCAGTGGAAACAACCAGCAAAGCCATCAAAATAGACCAAAAATTGTTTGGTTTAAACCAACTGATAAAAAGGTACCATTAATTGCTATTCCAACAGAACAAGCTCCAAGAGATTTCGTTGAAAACGTTGATAAATATTCTGGAAAGTTATTTGTTGCTTCAATTAAACGTTGGCCAATTACATCTTTACATCCTTTTGGTACATTAATCTCAGAATTGGGTGCCATCAATGATCCATCAATTGAGGTTGATGCTATTTTAAGAGATAATAATTTTCTATGTGATGAATATTTGAACGAGTTTGGGGAAGAACGTGAAGACTATGAATTGGATGAAGTCAATTTAGACGAAGAATTTTCTAAAAGACGTGATTTTACAAACGAATACGTTTTAGCAATCAGTGAAAATGGTTCTTCAAGTGATTCAGCATTACATGTTAAAAGAATTTCTGTTGATAGAATAGAATTGGGTGTTCATATTTCAGATGTAACAGAATTTATCAAAGAAGGATCAAATTTGGATAAGAATGCAAGAAAGAGATCAACTTCAGTAATATTGGCGCAGAAACAAGTCAATCTTTTACCAAACTATTTAATACAATACTTCAGTTTCGAGAAAAACGTCAAAAAATTAACGCTAAGTGTCGTTTTTGAAATCGACACCAAAGATTTCAAAGTGGATGATGTTTGGATTGGCGAAAGTTTTATTCAGCCAAAGGTCAGATTATCATATGATGAAATTGATTTGATCTTAAAAGATCAATTAGTTGGAAACGATGAAATTTCATCAGCTTCAAAAGACTACATAAAAACCATATCATTAATTTCTAGAGAATTTCGTCGTGAACGTTTAGATAGTGATAGTTTGAACAATGAGACTAATTTAACTTTGTTGGACCAAATTGATGATGAACGAGTTAGACTAGATTTGAATCTTTTTAAAACCCCATTAAGCTCATCCGTTTTAAATGAAATCAATTTAAAAGTTAACAATTTTGTTGCACAGAGGACTTTTTCGATCTTAGGCGATGAAGCATTTTTAAGAAGGTTATCAGTTCCAACATCGACAAAATTGGAAATATTTGCTAAAAAATGTTTGAATTTCGGAGTTGAAATCGATGTATCATCACATTCAAATTTAGTAAATTCAATATTAAATGTGGAGGATCCTCTGAAGAGACAATGTATTGAAATTTTATTGAATAAGATTTTACAAAGAGGCAAATATTTTGTTGGTGGTGAATCCAATCAATCATTGACTAACAATAACGGTGCATGGTTTTTCAATTTACCAATATATACACATTTTACATCACCTTTGAGACGTTATGCTGATTTTATTGTTCATCGTCAATTAAAATCAACGTTGTCTATAAGTGCAACGACAAGTGATGATGTTCCGGATTCCATTAAAACCAATATTGAGAAGAAATCCACTGATTTGGAATGGTTAAAAATGACTGCTGAATACTGTAATTTTAAGAAAGACTGTGCCAAGAATTCTCAAGATCAATCCATTCACTTATTGTTATCAAAAGTTTTAAACTCAATGAGTAAATCTGCTGGTCAACTTATTGTATACGGCTGGGTTTTACAAGTTTATGAATCTTCATTTGATGTTTATATACCGGAATTTGGAATTGAAAAGCGTGTACATGGTGATCAGTTACCATTGAAGAAGTGTGAATTTAACAATAAGAGTAGTACGTTAGAACTGTATTGGGAAAAAGGTGTTGATTCAGCTACATATATACCAGATGATGAAAAAGAGCCATTAAGTTATAGAAACAGTATAAAGAATAAGTTCAAGACTAACTCTAAAGATATCGTTAAATATTTATCACAAGAAAGATTGGAAAATATAAACGATGATGATGCAGATGAAATTATTGCTGAATTGACCAAATTGAAATTGAATAAACCTAAAATCGAGTTGAATGAAGTTGAAGGTGTAAAATTATCATTGGATAATTTTTTCAAAGGATTAAAACTAAGGGTTGGTGGAATCAATCAAGATTATTATATTCAAGAAGTATCAACATTTGATAAGGTCCCTATATTATTGAGATCAGAAATTGGAATGGCATTACCGTGTTTAACAGTACATGCATTAAATCCATTTTTAAATCATGAATGAAAATATGAGTTATAAATTTAATGAAATTAATATATGTAATTAGTGTTTTAGGATGTAATTTAAAAATTATATGAATAATTTTATTTTGACGTAGCTATACATAGAGTATGTAATAGTATATTTATTAAGCATTTAGAGCTATGTATACTATAAAAACGTTTGGATTGAAACCCTAACCTACAAATGTGTCTTACTTTAAAGGGTCAATGGAATTCAAAAATGATGGAAGATAAATAGTACAGCTAAAGCACTGTAGACTGGTTTTAATTTGTATATCGCTGATCTTATCATGCTTCATGAGTGTTCATGGGCATTGGGGTTTAATTACCGGGTCAGATCACTTATCAGAGGATTCCGGATGACCTCTAAATGATCTAATCATCATTACAAAGGAGTGCTGTAATTATAATATATACATCTATCATTCTTATATAATAATATGTTAACTGATGATAGATCGCAAACTTATGGTTATTATACCGTTGTGAATAATTAAGAAAAGAAAAACAATTAAGCTGGGAAATATAGCAAACGTCGTCCAAAATTGAATTATGACGTTATCAATGATAAAATATATCACCAATTTAATATATTAGATACCCCTCAATCATATAGAAATAAGTTTTTTAACAGTAGAAAGAAAGGAAAAAAAAAATCAATCTGATCTCCTTAATTAATAGCCTGTATCACTATGCTTTTTTTTTAACAATAATAAGTTAATGAAAACTCTCTGATATCTAACAATTGATAACATTGTATATAAATATACATTATATCTAAAAGATTATCAACTGTAATGAAACAATCAGAACCAAAAACCCACAGTACTACTGTTCGATTTCAATATTAATTCAATCAATCTTAAAAGATAAATTTATCTAATTCATATTCAAAAAATGAATCAGAATCGTTGTTATTCAACTCTATTAAAACTATCTCATCAACCAAATCATAATAACAATATAAATCATAATTCTAGTAATGGATCATCGCATCATAATTTTAAGAAGAAACCTATGGGTAATTATCCATCAAATTATAACTGGTTGAAACGTGGTGTATTAATTGCATTAATTGGGTATGGGTTCAGTATTTATTTAATCAAAAATGATTATAAATTAACCCATCAACCACCTTCATCATCTTCATCGAATACTATAATCAATAAAGATATTGATGATGAAGAAGATATAAATGATTCAACCTTGGAATCAAGATATAGAGATTCGTTATACTGGGCAGGGTTTTAAAACCCCAGTATTACTGTATATTAACAATAATAATGATCATAATCATAATCATCAATTCATCATTTAATTTCATTAATTTATTCATTAATTCAACAAATTTTTGTTTTTCTATATATAATTATATAAATATTATCAATGCTGGTTCATTTTAATTGTTCATTAAGTAGTTTTCTTTTAAATATGATATTGTTATAAAATCAAAATTCAAGAATATAACTAGATCAAAGGTTTCTTTCGATCTTTAACCATTTTAGTCAATCTCTTCAATTCTAAAAGATTTTTACCTAATATGCTATCATCCTGATGGTCTTGATCTTGATCAAGTATATTATCAGTAATCGGTGGAGATGGTCTCTTAATAATAACTGGAGATACATCATCATCATTTCTATCACCATTATTATTATCGTTGCCATTATCTTTGGTCGTATTATTATTATTACTATTATTATTAGTGTTAACAATGTTACTTTCAAAAGTTATATTGGAAAAGCTTGATAACGTTGATGAATCATTCAAATAACTAGGGGTTTGTAACATATCTGAAGATTTAGGTCTTGGTGTATTGAATAATTCTAATCCAACTTTTGGTAACTTTTTAAATGGATTATTCAAAGACTTTATTCCACCATCAATTGAATAATTAAATTTTGGTTGAATTACACCTTGAGATTGATTGTTATTTGGAGCTAAATTTTGAGGTTTCCCTGGAGATGGAGTATCTCTATAAATTTGAGATTTTAATTTAGGTAATTTTTTGAAATTTGGTGATGATTCAATATGATTTTTATATCTATTAAATATCTTATCTTTTAAAGATTTTTGAGAATCATCCAATGATACTTTATTTTTAAATATATTAATGTTATTATTACTGGTTAATGTTGGATTCCCAGGATTTTTGAAAGATGATCCTACACTGCCCAAATTAAATTCACCCTTTTTACTCAGTGTGATATTCCCAAATTTATTGTTAATTTCTTCTTCAATACGATCTAATTTTAAATCATCATTGATCTTCATAAATTTCATCATTGTAATAATTTCTTTATATTTTTTGAAAATTTTAACAATGTTAGATTTGATTAAAGATTCATTTATGATTGAACTGTTTTGTTTAATTATGTTATCAGTTTGGATATCCCAAATTATAACTAGGATTTCAAGTTTGAAATCAGAATTCAATTTTAATCCTTGAATTAAAAAATTTAAGTTATATTCATCAATTGAATCATAATGTCCAATATTTATAAGTAAAAAATTGTTATCAGTTAATGATTTTAAATCTTCAACTTTATTATTTATAATCTTGAACTGTAAGTTTGGTTCAATGTTTGAAGGAAATTTCATATTAATGAGTTTTAAAATTGTTGGGTTTAATCCATTCGAATTAAATACTAAGAACTTGAAATCATTAACAATTGAACATTCAGATAATTTCTCCATTAGCCCATTAAATTTGAAACTTGATAAATCAGTTTGGTTTAATTTTTTCTGTTCACCGTCTTTAACATTTGAATGTTGAACATCAACTTTTTTCCTCTTTATTATTTTAGGAATACCGAAATTCTTGGAAGCTTCAATAAATTCCTCCCTTTTACGTTTCTTCAATTCCTGTTTGGCATAAATTTCACCACTGATTTGAACTATTTTTCTAACTAATTGCTTCTTTAATTGAAGTTCCCTAAAGTTGTCAGCAAAAACTTCCAAAGAGTTTATATAAACAATTTCATTAATGAAAGCTTCAAAAAGACCAGCACTATATTTAAAAATCAGCTCATTTCTTTGATTATTTCTAGCGATTATTGGTTCCATAATATTATCAATTTGATCAGATACAACTTTGTGAAGCATTGAGTTTGCTAACTCATTACCTAAATTAGTTGAGATAGATTCGATCTGATCTTTCCTCCTCTGCTTTTCTAGCAACAATTTCTCCTTCATTTCACGAATTTTTTTAATTTGTAACTCTTCATTTTTCTGTTTTAATTCTTGTTGTTTAAGTTCTTCTTGCTTCAATTGTTCTTGCTTTATCTTGTCCTTTTTCAATTGTTCCTGTTTCTGTAATTCTTCATCACTAATCTCTTCCACTTTTGGAGTTTCTGATTTGGTTTCAGTTTTAAATGAAAACTTAGTTGTTGATTCAGGTACAGCAGAAGTTGGTTTATCAAACAATGGTGCTTGTCCAAATGAAGAGGCTTGACCAAATGATGATACTGTACCGAAAGGTGGTACAGTAGATTGGTTACCTGGAACTCCTAAAGATGATGATTGAACAAATGCAGATGAGGTAGGTTTAGTTGTAGCACCAAATGTAAACGGTGATGTAACATTATTAAAATTATTGGTGGTAGCACCAAAATTATTAGTAGTTGATGTAAATGAATTAGCAAAATTAGGTTGATCTGGAGTTGCTAAGTTATTAATTTCTGATATAGTTGATCCTTGTTGGTTATAATTGAATGGTTGATTAGTTTGTAATTGATCATTATCTTCAACGATTTGAATCTGTAAATTTGATTCCCCACTATTAATCAATTCTTTATAAGATGTATAAGATGAATCATATTTTAATAAAAATGCCTGTTTTAACGGTTTTTGATCTGCAATTAAATGTGAATTATAACTTAAAGTCATCAAATTTATCAATCCATCCATAGAAATTTCAATGCCATAATATTTACAAAATTGATTTAAATCTTCTTGATTATTGAATGCTAATAAATTTTGAATATATTGAATTGGATAAGGTTTATTATTTTTAACACTTAATGATTTTTTTAAAGATTTTATCGAATAAAATCTAATTTCATTGAGATGAATTTCTAATAAATAAGTCATTAATATAGGAATTTTACCCTTATTTAAATTTTCAAAAAAATTTTTAAAATTATTGAACCCATTTTCAGTATTAATATAAGATCTTTCTAAAATATTGGTTTGGATTAAATTTCTTAAATTAAGAGCTAATTGAATTTTAGAATCTTTTAAAATATCAATTGGTAATGATTGAATTTCTCTATCTAATTCTGGATCTCTTAATTGTGATAATAAATAATAACTTTTAAATTCAGCTTCATTTGGTGCCTTTAATCCTCTTGATCTAAATTCATTATACATTTCACTCAATGTCTTAAAAGCTTTATTCATTTGTTCTAATTCTTGTTGTTGAGAATATTCATGATCTGATTTAGCCATTATATGTAATGTATATATATGAATTCTAACAATTCTTTCATTACAATCAATTGCTTCTGGACCTAAAAAATTTTGATATGTAAAATCTTGACGAATTGATCTTGTTCTATCCCAAATAAAAGCTTGAGCATCTGGTAATTTATCTAAAATATTATCTATGATATAATCTAAAGTTTTAACCAATATTTGAGGAGGTCTAACATCTGAAGGTAAAGGAGGAGGTTGACCAGCAGCAGGTCTTGAAAATGCCTTGATTGCCCTTTTTGGTAGAATTTTCCCTGTAATTTCATCTTTTTCATATTTAGTAACATCATTTTCTACAGATCTTCGTATTCTTTCATAAACTGGACACATATCAAGACAAGTACCTTTGAATAGAATTGCATCTTCTAAAGTTTTTCTAATATCTTCTTTATCAACTAATCCTTTTGATTCCATAATTTTACGTTCTTCATCTCTAAATTTTTGAAAATCTTCATATAAAAATGTTAAATCCATAGTTTGATTTTCTAATTGATTTAATTTTAATTGATTTTTTTGATCCCAATGATCTTGAATTGAAATTTCCCATGATTTTAAATTTGGAGATTGATAAATTAAAAATTTAGGTAATGGACGATATAAATGATTTAATTGTTGATTAAATTTTGATTTATTAATTTGAAATCCACCAATTTTAGAATCATTTTGTAATTCTTCTAATTTTTGAATTGAATTTGATTGATTTGAATAATTAATAGATTTTGTATTAATATTAGAATTCAATTGAGTTTTGGATAATGGTGATTTATTATTAAAATTTGAACCATTTGTCTTTTGAAATATATTTTTTTTCGAAAAATTGTTGGTATTATTGTTATTGGGATTATTATATGATTTTTTAGTTGTTGTGGATTGGTTATTATTATATGGTTTATTATTGATATTAATGGGTCTTTGATTATTATTCCTTCTATTGTTATTATTGCTATTATTATTATTATTATTATTATTACCCATATGATTATTTGGGGATGGGAATGTCAACATTTTAAATCATGGAATATATATATATAAAGAGATGAGTATAAAATTTTGTATAAAAATTAGATATATTGCAATATAAAATATTACTGTATATCAATTGTCAATATATATAACCCCTCCAAATGATCACAATTCTTCTTCTTTATTTCCCAATTTAAAATAGGAAGTACCCACAATTATCAAAATATTATAATTTCTTCTTCTTCAATCCTCAATATCGTATAGATATCACAAATTTATATTATTGAACAATTAATTATATAATTACAATAACAACGTACAAAAAACAGAAAAAATAAAAAGTGAAACACCCGAACACCAGGTCAGTACCAATTGAATACAAGGCTGAAAAGTTCATCAATTTTTCAAGAAATTATCCGATATAGTGTAACGGTTAGCACGGTTCGCTTTCACCGAGCAGACCGGGGTTCGACTCCCCGTATCGGAGATTAAATATATTTTTTTTATTTTTTCCATCTTTCGAATTACCCGGAATGAAACTAAAAATTTATCTTTTTTACGTTTTTTCCCTTTCTCAGTTTACAGAATAATAATCACCTAAATAAGGAAGGTGTGGCCCTCTCTCAATATATCAATTTTTGTATTGGTTGTTGTTCTCTGCCTATCTAAGGAGGGGGAGGTATACCATAACTAACAAGAATATGATAGATGTTGAATAAAAGAGAATTCCGAAATTTAAAGAGTTAAGTAAAGACTATATATATATATATTCAATGAAGATATAAAATTATAATTTATATTATAAATTGTTCAAAGCTTTGAAATTTCTCCCCCCAGAAGAATTAATTTGATTGAAAAACAAATTCGCTGGCTGCTGAAAATTCATCAAAATAAAACCGAAGGAAAAAAAAAAAAAAAAAAAAACATCAAAACAAAAATAACCAGCTACGTCAAATTATATAACTTTGTTTAATTAAAAATATATACATCAAGATTGATTATAAACCAAATTCAATTTCATTTTAATTATTTATATTAAAACATCCACTTGATCATCAATTCTTGTTTTTATCTTTTTATTTTTTTTCATTAATTGTATTTTTTATTGATTTGAATTTTATCTATATTTGATATATATACGCGCGTGGCGTTGGGGGGAGATCAAATAAATTATCATTATTATTATTATTTTTCTTTCTTTCTTTCTTTCTTTAATTACAATCACATATTATCAGAATTAATATAATCATTGGTCATTATTATCCATTGATTTATCAATTGGTCATTGCTGTCTTTTTCATATATTGATTTTATAGCTTTCCCCATTAGTTAGTTGAGATATTACAACACCTTTATTTTTTTTCTCATGAAATAATAACACAAATAATTTTAAGAAACCAATAACAACTATAATTATATATATTAATCAATTACAAATTTAGTTTGTACTAAAGGAGAAAAGGAAAAGCAAAAAATTTTTATTTCAAAGTTTTTAAATTTCATTTTTAAGCATAATGTCACAATTACAAGACGATTCGCATCAAATATATCAACAACAACAACAACAACAGCAATTAAAATCATCGAGTCAATCTCATACTCAAATCTCTGGTCAATTATTATTAAATACTAAAATACCGTCAGATATTCAATCTTCAAATAATTCATCGAATTTAACATTGATTAATCAATTAGATTCAAATAATAATCAACATCATAAACCTTCTTTAAACAATAACCATTCGCCAATAAATTTATCAACATCTCTCAATAATTTGAATTTCAACGATCAACATTCTCCATCGGATCAACAATTACAACTATCAATATATACAATTAGAATAAATAATGCACCGATTGATATTACAATAAGAGAAGCTTATTGCATTTTCACTTTTGCTAAAGATTTTATCAGTTTGGAAATTATACCAGATTCAAATAATCAACCCATAATATTTGCAAGATTTAGATCATTAGCATCAGCTTCAAGT
Organism: Waltiozyma mucosa; assembly: GCA_030581415.1. NCBI lineage: Eukaryota > Fungi > Ascomycota > Saccharomycetes > Phaffomycetales > Wickerhamomycetaceae > Waltiozyma > Waltiozyma mucosa. The sequence continues at coordinate 125,282 of JAKTTK010000145.1, forward strand.
GCTTGTCAATTACTTGAAACTAATCATATATTTGGACCAAATTATCCATATTTTTTAAAAGTTGAAATTGTTGAACAACAACAACAACAACAGCAACATTCAAATAATTCATCAAGTGGTGGAAGTATAAGTTTAGGTAAAAGACCAAGTATTGGGAATCATAGATCTAGATTTTTATTCAGTGATCCTTTCAACAATGAAACTATTTCAGAAGGTGTTGAAATCCCAAATTCTAATGTTGTTGGAAAATCACTGTTACTATTAGAAGCTCAACAAGATGCTAATGAATACGATCAATTGGTTAGAGATCCATGGCAAACCCAACCATCACAAAATCAACATTCTATTCAAAATAATCCACCATCATCTACCCAACATCAACAGCAATTAAATGGTCATATTCAATCTCAAATCTTAAATAATCAATCATTGCCGCCAAATCAGCATCAACAACAACAACAACAACAACAACAACCGCCATCTTCATCAAACGGTTTAACTAATCCTTCTTATAGTAATTCTCAACCTCAAACACCATCTATTGAATGGGATAAAAGAAGACAAAGTTCTGTATTTTTCAACAATAATCCATCACCATCATTATCTAGTCAATTATCTTCTAATCAAATAGTCTCTCAATTATCATTAAATAACAATAATAATTCTAGTGGTAATCCTCCAAATTCTCAACCATTACCGCAACAATTATCTTCAACTCAAATTCAATTGCCTCCTACTTCGGCCCCATCTTCTTCCACACAGCAACAACAACAACAGGTACAAGTACAATTACAACAACAACAACAACAATCAAATTCTCAACAATCCTCACAAGTTGATTTATCATTACTGGCTAGAGTCCCACCACCAGCTAATCCAGCTGATCAAAATCCCCCATGTAATACCTTATATGTTGGGAATTTGCCGCCAGATGCTTCAGAGATTGAATTAAGACAATTATTTGCACCTCAGAGAGGATTTAGAAGATTGTCATTTAGAAATAAGAATCAAACATTGGGTAACTCTACAAATTCATCAAACCCAACTCAACAGGTTCAACATAATTCACATGGTCCAATGTGTTTTGTTGAATTTGAAGATGTTGCACACGCAACAAGAGCTCTAGCCGATCTTTATGGTCGTACATTACCAAGGCCAGGAGGATTACCAGGTAAAGGTGGTATTAGATTATCATTTTCCAAAAATCCATTAGGTGTACGGGGACCTGGACAAAGAAGAACAAGTGGGTTTAGTAATTACCAGCAACAACAGCAGCAACAACAGCAGCAACAACAGCAACAACAGCAGCAACAGCAACATCACCAGCAGCACCAGCAACAAATTTCATCACAACAAGGTTTTAAGGCATGATTTGAGTAAGAATTATAATTGAATCACTTTTCTACATATCGTATCATTTTATATCAAGATTCGAGAGTTTCAGCTGTCACACCATTTGTATCTGGATTTACTAATATTTTTTTTTCATCACCATTTTATTTTCCAAGCTGGACTTTATATACTTTAATCATCATCATTCCAAAATTATTATTTTTTTTTATTTTGATTTCCATTCAACACCATAAGCATTTTTTATCAGTCCTTTTTTTTATATATATACTTTTCCTGTCCAAATGATTTTTTTTCTAATTTTTTTTTTCTCTTTTTTAATATTTGTTGTTATGAATTGATTATTATTGAAGTATACAAGGAAGAAAGTTTGATATTAATTCAATCATTAATGTCTGTTTTTTTTTTTACCTTTCATTATTGTTTTATTTTTTTTTTTTTCATTTTTCTTTAATTCAATTCATTATATCTATATTATTATATTGCATCAAAGTTGGTTATCATTTCACTTTTTTATAACTTATTCTTCCATTTCATTTCACCTTTTTTTTTTTCTATCATTTATATGATTTGTATATCTGTGTGTTGTGTGATTATGTTTTCTTTTCTTTATTTTTACTTCTTTTATATAGCGTGTTTTTTTTTTAAAAAAAAATCTTTATAACATGTCTATCAATTTATAAATATATACATTTTTTCTAATTTTATTAAATTCATATCGTTATTTCTAATAAAATTTAGATAAGTTCGAATAATTCATTAAATTATAAATGTTCAATTGATTGGTTTACCATCACCATATAAAATATATCAAACGCTATATAATCCACTAATTTTGAACTGAAAAAAAAATATCAACATTTTTTTGAAAATATTTAATTACAGATCAACTGAAAGTGATCATTACGCAAAAAAATATTGAACTATAAGGTAACTATTACAGATAAGTTGTATTGATATTAGCATATAGAGAAAGGTCAATATATAAAATCAAATTTTATTAGAAATATTCGAAAAAAAACACATAGAGGAGCAAAATCTATATATTTCAAATCACATCAAATGGTATCATACTAAGAAAAAATTCTGTTGGCACAAATAATATTACATTAGGTGGAAAAGAGAAATGGTATCAATCAATCTTAATAGATCTTTAATTAGATTGACTACATATACAATTACAACAATCACAATATTAGGATTGATAATAATATTTATTTCATCAAATAATCCATCTAAAAATCCTCATGTAGGATCTAAAATTAATCATTTTGCAGATACTGGTTATATTATCACTGACTTAGAAATTAAAACTTGTACAATTTTCAATTCATGTTCACCTAAAGATTTTAAAACTTGGTTTAAAATACCCAAACCTTTAAATTATAATTCAAATGGGAAAATATTTTCAAGATTATCCCAACAATATATATTCATTCAAAAACGTAAAATTGATGAATTAAATAAGTTGATACATGAATCTGATTCAAAACTAAAGAATAATAAATATAATCATGATGATGATGATGAATCTTACAAAGTTATGACTTCGTTAAGAGTTAATCAAGATGGAGAAATTGATTTCATTCTAGAGAATTTTAACCCTACTAAAATTAAAGATTATTATTTAAATTTAGATGTTTTATTTGGTGAAGATGCTGTTGATCCAAGACCTAATTGGAATTTAATTAAATCACCAATTTTTGAAAAATCAATTCAAGGTGAAATTCCAATCTATTTAACTTTTAAAACTTTTGAATCTAATCCTGAACCACCCAAATTAACAATATCATCCTCAAGGCAAAAAAATTATAAAATTATACAAGTTGCTGATTTACATTTTAGTACTCATGAAGGGATTTGTCGTGATCAATTTCCAGAAATTGAGAATTGTAAAGCAGATCAACGAACTTTGAAATTTTTGAATCAGATTTTGGATATTGAATCGCCTGATTTAGTATTATTAACAGGTGATCAAATATTTGGTGAAGATTCATTCGATTCAATAACAACGTTATTAAAAGTAGTTAATCCATTTGTATTGAGAAAAATTCCATTTGCATTTATGTTTGGGAATCATGATGATGAAGGTTCAATGTCAAGGTCTGAAATAATGCAATTTTTGGAGTCACAAATCCCATACTCACTAAGTAGTCATGGTCCAACTGATATTGATGGTGTTGGGAACTATATTTTCCAATTATTTGATCAAGATAAAAATGATGATGACAATGAATTGCCATTGATTAGTTTTTATGTCTTGGATTCTCATAAATATTCCCCAAATCCTAAATTGATGCCAGGTTATGATTGGATTAAAGAATCACAATTAGAATATATTATCAAAGAATCCCAAAGATTATCCATTCCTCAAACTTTGAAACATTTATCATTTGGATTATTTCATATCCCCTTACCTGAACATGGAAATTTACATCAAGGTTTCATTGGGAATTACAAGGAAGCCATCACTGCACCAAGGCATAATTCTCATGCAAGAGATGTACTACAAAAATTAGGGATTTCAATAGTTACTGTTGGTCATGATCATTGTAACGATTATTGTGTATTGGATTCTAAAAATGATAATTCAAATGATAAAATTTGGTTATGTTATGGTGGGGCTATGGGTGAAGGTGGTTATGGAGGGTATGGTGGTACTACTAGAAGATTAAGAATATTCAATGTTGATTTAGAAGAAATGTCTGTTCAAAGTTATAAAAGATTAGAAACTTCTCCTGAAAAAAGTTTTGATCATCAAATATTGGTTACAAAAGGTGAAGTGGTTAGCTACTGATGTCGTATATATTAGTGGTATCTATTTTCTAATCATTCTCATATCGTTCTCTAGGTAGTTTCATAAAAAATAATTATAAATAATAATTAAATATCTTCAAAATAATTTAAAATATCTTGAATGTTTAAATTTAATAAATGAATTGCATATTTAAATCTCATAAATTGATTATTATTATTATTCAATTTAAAAGTATTAAACAATGGGAATTTTGTACTTTGATTAATTTTAGAATTTAAATCATCAATTATAAAAGAATTTGAACCAATAAATTTTAATTTATATCTCAATGGAATTTTAAATAAATAAGAAATTATTAAAATCATTTGAACAAGATATCCTAATGATGAATTAATTTTTTCAAAATTTTGAGATTTAGTTATCAAATTAATATTCAAGATTGGTAATATTTCAAAATTATTATCAAAATTAATATTATCATGAATATTATTATGATTTATATTTATTAAATTTGGAATTATATCATTTTTCAAATAAATTTGATGAATTGATTTAATAATTTTAATTTTTTCAACGTTTAAATCTTTTAATATAGAATTATTGATTTCTAAAAATTGATTATATTCATAATCTATTTCATTTAAATTGAAATCATTTGATGATGAATTTATTAATTCCATTGATTTAGAAACTTGTAAATTCAATGAATTTAATTCAAGTTGTTTTGAATTAATTTCAACATTGATTGAATTGATTGCAACATCAATATTATTAATCTTTAAATCATTTAAATTTAATTGATATTGATTTAAAGATTTATTGATTTGATTTGAAATTTTCAATTTCATCTTCATCAATTCATAGTTGATTTTTTCGAAATTCTTCAATTTAATAGTTAAATCAAAAGTCATTGAATCAACTATTTTCCTTGTATAACCATTGATATTATTGGGTTTTAAATCATCATCATTGTAAGTATTAGAATTATCAAATATAAATCTTTTATATTCCTCCACAACATCTTGATTCAATGGTAAAAGATAAATCCCATCAATTAAACCAATCAAAATAATATTTCCCATCAAATTGGGTACTTTAACATTATCTAATGATTTATTTAAATATAATAATGATTTCAAATTGATTATAATTTCATTGAATAAATTCCAGTTATTATTATTTTGAAGATAATTAACCCAAATTTTCAATTTAATTTCATTAGAATATAAATTTTGATAATTTAAATTGAATTGTTGGAAATCAACATTTATAAAACAATTGGAATTAACTTCAGTTATATATAATATTTCATCATTATTATTTATATCATGTAATGAAACAAATATTTCAACATTTTGTCGTATTGATAAATTTCTTAAATATATACCTTGTAAATGCCTAAGTTTTCTATTTATTGGATGTAAAATACATGTTTCTGTTTTTAAATTCCAACGATTTTGAACTTTATTGGTATTATTGATTTGAAGGTTATTAATTGTGGAAGATGAATTTATAATTGAATTATCTTGATGATGACCAGCATCTATTATTGATTCAATCCTCAATGACATTTAAGTGAAAAGAAAAACACAAAACTAGACAAAGATTATACTTTTGGAATTTATAAATCTTTGTTCAAAGAACTTTGGTTTAAAAAGCTTTTGTTTTCTTATCGATTGGATTTTAATTCTCTTTGTTCTTTATTTTATTTCACATCAACACTTTTTTCCGGAATCTTTTTCTAACAACTTTTAAAACTAAAAGATCATTAAAAGATTATTATCAAAATATCTTCTTCATATGATTGAATGTAAATCATAGATATAGATATCAGTTGAAAGAAGATCTCAATTGAAATGGATTTTACAATTACATTATCCCATTTTTGTGATATTCATGGTCCAAGATCAATTCTATGTACTTCTAAAATTCCACTAAATAATGATTTTAAAACTGATTTTATTCAAGAGGAAATTATTTCTAAAGAAGATTATTGTAAATCATGTTTATTAATAATTTCAACTAATAATAACAATGATAATGATACTGTTAAACCTTCAACAATAAAGACTATTGATCAAAATTATATATATTTTACCAATCAATATTCTATTTCAAAATATCAAATTTTAAACAGTTTAATTAAAAAAACTTTAAGTGAAGAAATTACAAATTATAATTCTAATGATCCAGTATATTTGGGAGATGAAATTAGAGGTTATTCAATGGTTTATTATTTTAAAATTAAAGATTTGGAAGCAAGAGGTTCAAATAGAAGATATTCAATTATTATAAATTCATCAAATGAATTTAAAATTTTACAAAATTATAAATTAATTGATCAATATATTAAAACATTGATTTCTAATTTAAAAGAATCTAATATTAAATATGAATTGAATAAATCTAAAAATTATTCAAATAATGATTTATTTTTAAGAGGTAAAAAAATTCAAAATTCAAATAGTTTAATTGAATTGTTAAATGATAAAGATATATTTATAAGGATACATTTATGGTTTGTTAAAATTTTACAAAAGATATAAATTGAATTGATATAATTGAATCAATCAATTCTTTCATGTTTATTATAATCTTTATTCAAAAAATTATCCAATTCAATGGCATTAGTTTCTAATTTTTTATAAACATTTGTATTTTTAATATCATCACCAAGTTTAATATAATCAACAAATATTTTGCCCAATTTCCAACTACTCCAAATCAAAGATATATTTAATATTATTAATATAACATTTTTGGCATTTGATAAATAATAATTTGGATCAACAGTACGAATTTGAATAATAATATTAACAATAAATAAGAAATCAATACCAGCAAATAAAACAAACAATAAACTTGTAAATATGATTTTTAAAGATAATAATGATTGTCTATCTTTTTTATAATAGGCAAAAGGTGGACCAAATGTTTTTTCTTCAGCAGAAATTGGTGATTGAGATGATGATGATGATGATGCCATATTATTTATTAATAGATATATATACTCTATGGTTTCACTGATAATAATAGATAAAATTTTTCAGTATTTGAATAGAGATAAGCTTCAGTAACAGTATAAAATAATAATCTTTTGATCTAAAATTATTCAACAAGTTTTCAAGTTTGATGCCAATTTTTTTTTTTCTATTTTGTCTCTTGATAAATAAATTTTCGGGTGTTTTTTTTTTTTTTTTTTCGATGCTTTAAGCTATTAAAAGTTGATGATGATGATGATAATTATAATATTATACATTTAATTGAAAGAAAACTTAGTAGTAAACTATTTAGTTTATTTGGTTATAATAAACTAAGAGTATTGAATAAATTAATATTCAAATTGTAAGAATATAAGAGTTGGTTGTATGACGTATAATTATACATATATATACATAAATAATAATTGTTATAAATAAATAATGATATATACATCTATATATATCTTTAATAATAATAATAGTTTATCTTGAATTAGGTATGACTATAGTATTGAGATTGGATTCTTGTTTTCTCTTCTTGGTAAATATCAAAAAAATTCTATTGATTTGATTTGATTTAATTTTATTCAACATTTCCTGTAAAATCTAAAATTTCAATATAACTCTGTTGATTTTTTTCCACTGCAATAATACATTTATTAAAATTACATTTTGTACTCCAAACTTGTCCAATATCGTTTAAAAAATTGAATTTAATCAATTCACCTTTATTTTTCAAATCATAAATATTAAATTGACCTTCACTTCCACTTACAAGAACATTACTATTTGAATCAAAAGTTGTAATTGCTGAATGATTATCATGATGTAATGTAAATTCATTTGTATAAATTTTTGGATTCCAACCTCTTAAAGTACCATCAGCCGCTGCACTTATTAAATATTTATTTGATAAACCTAATAATCCAACTAATGATGTATGATTTTTTAAAATATTTAAACATTCACCAGTTTTTAAATCCCAAACTCTAATACTTGAATCCATTGATGCTGATATACATTTATTTCTATTATGATCATAAATAGTGGAATAAATTCGATCTGTATGACCTTTTAGTATAAATTTTATTGTTAGGGTATTTAAATCCCAAACTCTAATTGTATGATCATATGATCCACTAATTATAATGTTTTTAAATCCAGTTACAGATCTAACTGATCCTGTATGACCTTTTAAAACTGTAACGAAAAATGGATTATTTTCAACGTTTAAATCATAAAATTCATCATCTTGTTCATTAGGTAATTTCCATACATGTAATGTATTATCTCTTGAACCTGTAACAATTAATTTTTCATTGTTAAATTCCACAATTTCCATACATCTAATTGTAGAAGTATGACCTCTAAAAATATGTGTACATTTCCCAGTATTTATATTCCAAATTCTAACTGTACGATCTGTTGATCCACTAATTATTTGATTCCCAATATATTTTAAAGCCCAAACCCCACCTTCATGACCTTGTAAAATTTTTAACAATTCCCCATTGTTTGGATTATAAATATTGATCATTTTATCATCTGCTCCTGTAATAATTTTATTATCATCAAATTGTAAACAAGTTACAACATTTTGACCATGACCTCTAACACTTATTCTTTTTGGTTGGAAATTTGGATTGATCCAATTTGAATATAATTTGAACCTTTTGATATATAATTTTTTGAAAAAAAATTGAGAATTATTGTTAATATCATGATTTAAATTTAAAGTTGACAATAATTCATCATTAGTTATAAAATTATCTCTAATCAATAAATTTTTCCAAAAATTTTCATCAATTAAACTATTCCATTTTTTGGAAACTTTTGTAACGTTTAAAAGAGATTTATAATCCAAATTTTCTAAAATATTTATGGATAATTCAATGGGTAAATTGGTTAAAAAATCTCTTTTCAACGATTTATTGATTAAATTATTAAAATCACTCAATGTTGATCTATTCAATTTTGATAATAATTTGAATGCCAAATAATTTTGTGAATTTTTAGTCAATGAATTTGTAGAAAAATTTTCAATCAAATTTATAAATTTTAAAGAATCTAATAATGGACCAGAATCGATATAAATATTTTTTGGTGATTCTGAAGGTGAGGGCAATGGATCATCATCCATAACAATTTCTTCATCGATATTTTCATCAACTGTATCAAAAATTATTTGATTAGCTAGATTATTATCTTCATCTTTATCTAAAAGTATTCTTTTATTCGTTGAATCAAACCTAGATCTACCACGATTCTCATCACTATTATCATTACTATTCTTATTATTATTACCATCATCATTATCATCATCATAATCATCATCTAAATTCAACCTTTTTTTGAAATTAGATTTTGATAAGTTTTCAATCAGTAAATCGTTTGAATTTAATAAATAATGATCATGATCTTGAAGTTTACAACTTGATGGGAAAGGTGTATTTAAAAGTGGTAATGTAGGAGGATTATCGGAACTCATTTTAATCTTATTATTGTTGAATAACTATTGATATTGGTTGATTTATTGATATTGGTATATGAGTATATCAAAATAGATTTCACTTTGAGTGTAAAGTCTTTGACCTCTTGAATAAATTAAAGTGAGTATCTATAACTGACAATATCACCAGAATCAAAAGAAAGCACAAAAAAAAAATGTGGGAAGACAAAGAAATCAATAAATTAAAATATAATCAATAAATAAGATAATTAAGAATAACAAAGAAATAATTAAATGAAAATTTAAAAGATCATCTAACAATCTTTATGTTATATTCAATGTTTTACTTCTTCTTCTTCTTCTTCTTCTTTTTCTTTGGATTCCAACAAAGACAAAGAAAAAAAAAAAAAGGCAAAAAAATCGCGTTGAATGAAACCAAAGAAAGAAAGAAAGAAAGAAAGAAAGAAAGAAAGAAAGAAAGAAAGAAACAAAGAAAAGATGTTATCAATAATTTAATAATGTTTAGAAATCATATAAGACGATTCCATAATTATGAATCAATAACTAATTCATTGTTTGATAAAACCATTCCACCGGTAAAATTATCTTATGAATTGATAAATAAACAATCCATAATTACAAATACATCATCGTCATCACCAATTCTGATACTCCATGGGTTATTTGGATCTAAATTAAATAATAGAACATTAGGTATAAAATTGAATGAACAATTACAAAGAGATATCTATCTTTTAGATCTTAGAAATCATGGAGATTCTCCTCATAATATTAACCATGATTATCAATCATTATCATCAGATGTTGAAAATTTTATTGTTGAACAAAATTTAAAAGATTCGATAATAATTGGACATTCAATGGGTGCTAAAACTGGAATGGCATTAAGTCTTAGAAATCCAAATTTAATTTCAATGTTAATCAATGTTGATAATGCACCTGTTAATTTAATACCAAATGGTGAATTTTTAAAATATATTGATATTTTGAATAAAATTGAAAAACTTGAATTAACAAAATTAAAAGATGCTGATAATGAATTTATTAAAATCGAATCAAATCCTTTAATTAGATCATTTATTTTACAAAACATGAAAAAAAATTCAAATGGTGTTTTAAAAAGTAGAATTCCTTTAAATATTTTGAAAAAATCTATCATATCAGGAGAAATTTCAAGTTGGAAATTTCCTAATGGTCATAATTTTTTCAATAAACCTACTTTATTTTTAAGAGGTTTAAAATCAAAATATTTAGTGGATGATTATATTATAGATATTGCTAAATTTTATACAAATTTTGAAATTAAAGATTTAGATTGTGGACATTTTGTTCTTTATGAAAAACCTAAAGAAAGTATTGAATTAATAGTTGATTTTATCAAAAAACATGAAGATCATTATTAATTAAATAAATAAATATTTAAAATATTAGACTTGATTGGCAGCATTATCTTTAAACCCACCAACATCAAACCCAGTATTATTATTTTGTCTTTGTTCATCAATAAGTTGTAAAACTTCATCAATACTGGAATAAAATTTCCCATCACTCAATCCAGTAATACCCGAATTATTTAACCGTTCTCTAATCCCATTTCTTGTAGGTACTCTAATAAGATAAAGATTGTGACCTTTGGATTTATAGTTTTGTAAAATTTCATAAAATATTTGTGCTGCTGATGAATCAAAATATGTCATACCTTTCAATTCAAATAAAATATTTTTATTCATATGTTCTTCTCTGGAACGTGGTGCTGCTGGATGTTGATGAGTTGATCCATATCTTTCTAATCTTAACAATCTAATTTTTAAATCCCCAGTATTGGAAAATGTTAAAGGTTCTGCAATTTTAACAATTAAACAACCTTCAATTTCTTCAAGAAAATCACCATATTCTTCAGCTAATGTATCATCCGCATTTAAAAATGTATTTGTACCAGGTAATCTACCTAAAATTTGAATTCTTGATTTGGTAGAGTTTTTGATAACAATTATTACAGAATATCCAACTCCTAATATTATACCTGCTTCTACTGAATAAAATAATGTAGCGAAAAGTGTAAGACAAAAAGTTATCAATTCACTCCATCCTTTAGCTCTCCAATGGAATAATATATCGGAAGGTGTTTCTTCTAATAGTCTAAGTCCAACAATTGCAGTAATATCTGATAAGATACATTTTGGTAAATTTTCAATATAAGTTAACAAATAAAAAATTGTTAACAACGTTATTCCACCCATTATAGCACCAGAAAATGTAGTTTGTGCACCACTTAATGCATTAATTCTTGAACGACCATATCCACCAAATGCAGGTAATGCACCTAAGGCACCACCAATTAAATTTATTGCACCCAATGCAACTAATTCTCTATTGGATGAAATAGGCAAATCATAAGTCGAACCTAATGATTTGGCAGCTGTTGTTGATTCAAATAATCCTAAAGTTGCAGCTAAAAATCCACTTGACATCAATTCTTTATATAGAGGTAATGAATCAATTGTAAATGGAGATTTATAAGTGAATCCTTGTGTTTGAATTTTACCAACAATTTCAACTCCTATCGATTTCCAATCAAAAATTTCTGATAGAATTGCAGAAACAATTACAACGGTTAAAATTTCAGGGAAAAATACTGCATTTGTATAACCTTTTCTGATCAATTTGGTCTTTATAAAGCCAATCCCCAACAATATTATGAATCCAATCGAGCTAATAATTGAAGTTGATTTATGTAAATAATTTAAATTTTGTAATAAATACAAAAATTTCTCAAAAGGGGAATGGAAATGAGTTGGAACATCATCATGATTTATCTTTATACCTAATCCATCAAAACATGAATTTATAATCATCACTATTCCAACAGCTGAAATGAATCCTCTTAACAACGCTCTAGATAAAACATTATCCAAAAACCCAAATCTACATAATCCTGCACCTAATAAATAGAATGCTCCAATAGAAGTTAAAACGCTTACCAAATCAACAGGATCAATCTCTTTATTATGACCAACTAGCGGTTCAACAGCTTGACCTATAACTAATGCAATAGCACTTTCAGGACCAACAATCATCTGTGGTACCGATCCAAAAATTGCATATATTATAGGGGGAATTGCTAATGAGTACAACCCACACAATGCTGGTACATGAGCTACTGAAGTAGCATAAGATAATGCCAATGGAATTTGGAATGAAGCTAAAGAGCAACCTGCAATAAAGTCTTTAAGAAATTTATCAAGAGTATAAGTTGGTAACCAAGAATAACAGGGTAAATAATAGGGTAATCTTTGTTTCCAATCCAAATCTGTTGAAGTTAATTGAATTGGATTCTGAGAATTTGAATATCTCAGTACTTCATCATTAGAGAAAACCGATGCTGGATGTGGAGTACCTGGGACAATTTGATTATTTTCATCTATTTTTAAATTTGATATACTGTTTCTTTGACTACGGTGGTGATCATAGTCATTGTTATTGTTATTATTACTTGAGGACTTGAGTGATTCATATAATTGATTTTGAGAAAGATTATTTCTTTTATTCAAAAGATGGGATGATTCTGAGCTCATTGTGAATATATTGATATCAATAGTAATAAAAAACAATAAATAAAATAATATTTTATAATAGAGTATTAAAAACAAATGATTGATGATGTCTGGAATGGATATTTTATACAAGACACATTACTCGATATAAGTATATTCAACCAAAGGATATTAACAATAATAAATCAAAAAATTAGAAGTATTATTAAATTATTGAACTATTGATAAAACAATATTGATATCAAATTATTTCCAAAAGCTCATGGAAGCTCACTATTCACTCTTCGCTGTTCAGTACTCTCTCCCACAAAAATCAAACTAAAATTTCTTTACCGATAAAAAGAAACCCCGGAGATAATTCCAAAATAAGCAAATAATCGCGATCCAAAGCTGTTTTACATGCCAAATTTTGATATTTTTTTTACCTGCAGTCTCAATTCTTCTCTCCCCAGGTGGGCAGGGGGGTGCCAGAGAGTCGGACTCTGGAGTTGCGATCTGGATCTAGCCAATACAAATACTTCTAAATATAATCATAACCACGTAGACTTATTATTAACCATAAATGTATACATATGTACCAAAGTTAGCACTTTATAATGATGAGTTATTTATAACAAGGCTCTAATTGCTTCTCTCAACGAGTTTGCACGATTCACCCTTTCCGCCTCATTATTATCAATTGCAACTTTTGTATACTTATTCAAATCTTCTTCAAATCTTCTAATAAGTTGTTTACCTTCCTTAGTATTAAGTTCACCTCTAGCCCATGATGATATCAAATCATCAATTTCTGTCTTTAATACTTGAACCCTATCAGATTTTGTACCCTTTAATCTTCCATCTCTTTCATCAATCCAATTCCATATCAAAATTTCTTGACCTTGAAATAATTTGTTCTCTATCTGTTGATCTATTGGATCAATTGAATTCAAGGAAAACGCAGTTTTATGGGGAATTATCGAAACATTCTTCAATATCAAAAATTGCAAAAAAGTTATAATTGATAAAAACCCAAGAACAACAACATTATATAAAGATAACTCACCAAAAAAATTGGGCAGAGAGATTCCAACTCCTACATTGGATTTCTCACTCGTTCTTGATACAGGGTTGATATTCTCTATGATCCTTTTGTCCTTCACGATGGCAGCTGCCTTTCCCTCCTTAATATCTTCTATTTCAACTTGATTTTCATTCTTAACAATCTCAGAGGTTTCCACAATATGTTCATCCAGATAATCATTTATCAATCTCAATAAGCTTTTCGTTGCAGCTTCTTGGCCAGTCTTACAACTTTTATCGATTACACCTTTCATCCAGCTTGATCCAGTCCAATTGACCCAAAAGGAAACAACTAGATCTGTGTTGTTTTTGTCACCCCAAGAAATCATATATCGAGTTCTAACATCAAATGATTTCCCTGATGGAACATCTGGTGTCTGTGTGATATTTATTACATCAAAATATTTCTCTTCATTCTCAAAATTGATCAATTCCTTAACATAACAAGTCGTGGATTTTGGCCCGACAGGAAAATTCAATGCCTTTTTATAATCATATTGTCTTTCCTTTAAACTTTGTCCATTAGGTTCATATTTGGAAATTTCAGAAAATTCACTTGAATCTTGATCTTTCAAAAAATCTAAGGTGAATTCTGTATTTTCACCAAATAATATTTCAAATAATATACCAGGTGGACAGTTAAAAGTTTCGGAGGCTAAAGTTATTTCATTATCATTCTGAAGTTCAGTATTTGGATAGGTTTTATAATGCGAATATGGACCCTTGTATGAATACGTAGATTTATCCCTTAGCTTGAATATTTCTTCACTTGATATTTCAGATTTGATATCACTTCTACTTGATGAAGAAATAAGTCCGTCCTCATCGTCATCATCATCATCACCATCTGTTTCATCACTTTGATCTTGGGTTGATTCAGAATAAGTTCTTCGTATACCCGGTGTATCCCCATCTATTGACATTAGAGCCGAATTGTATTCTTTATCGAATAATGAATCATCCACAATAGCTAAATTTTTTGAAATAAAGGACGATCCGAATTCATCACCCTTATCTGCCGAAACTTCACTATCGATACTGTTGAAGTTATTCCTAGAATTTACCTTCAAAATGTCTAAAAGAAAATTATAAATAGTATCCCTTGAAACAAAGCTTGCAAAGGAATGTCTTACTCCATCTTCTTTCAAATTAATAGCAATACCGTTCGGAAACAGACCAGCAGTTGCAGTTTTCTCAAAACTTTCCACTTGCTTGAATGAAATTATTAGGTTAGTAATCCAGCCTAATAAATTTGAGTTGAAACATAGGTTGTTTTCTGATACGTATAATCTCCCTTGTAACAAAATTTCCCTACTCAACGCACAGCTAAAATCATCAATCAATCTTTCAGACTTCGGGATTGACTTGAAAATATTATGAAAATCATTATTTCTATCATCTGCTGCATATCTATAACTTGTATTGTCAAATTTCTTATCAATATAGAGTTTTTGATTATAATTATCATCATTATTCCATTGAAGTGTTTTCAACTCAGGTGGTTTCTCTGCTTCTTTCAACGGCGAATTGAGTTGATTGTCAAGTGAACTCACACTGGTACCTCTTCTTTTCCCCTTTTTACCTTTTCGATAGCTCATCATATTTGGTGAAGAAGTACTAATTGCCGATGAATTTTCAGAATTAGTATTTATTGTCCCTTTGGAATTTGAACTACAACTAGTAGTTGTCATGGTATCATCATTTTCGTTTTTAAATTCTAGCTCATCTTTCTTTTTCAGCGATAGCGAGTTAGCTGCAGCTGATAAAACATTATTGAAAAATCCACCACCATTTTCTGATTTAAAGTTTTCAACTTTATTTGGTGTTGATGGTTTTTGGTTGATTTGCTGTAAACTATCAGCTATAGAGTTTGTATCATTAAGACTGGAGTTACTACTATTTGTGTGGGGTAGTGCATCCTCCTTGGTGGTCAATGGGCCAGCAGGTAAAGACTTTGCCACAGGTGACATTGACATGGTATATTGTGAATACAATGCTGATGAGCTCCTAGCCGGTATTACAGTTGGAACAGGTGCTTCTAAGAATGTAGGTTTGGCTGGTGAACTTGAGGGTGTACTTTCATCCACGGAATCTGAAATTCTTGGAAACGTTAAAGCATTAGAGGATCTTTTCACAATATCTATTGGCGGTTCCAGCTCAATTTGTTTAGGCTGTTCTGTGATATATACTTTATCTTCATCCAAGTCTTCAGCGTTTAGATCAACATCATTCTCTTTCTCATCTGTCACTTCTGTGTTTTCAAATCCCGTCGTATGGCTCACTGGTAATTCTTCGGGAGAGGGCTGGGGGATAATCTCACTTGGATCATCCAATAAATCCATTATTCAATTACTTCCTATAATATCTCACCACTACTTGTACTATCTTGGAAAGCAGTAATCAACTTTTGTTCAAAGTAGTATGAGTCCTACTAATTTATTAGTTCTACTAATTTGTTATATACAATTTTACATCTCTTATTTAACTCTTAAGTATGAAGCTTTTAACGAGACGTTTAGCATTTGCGATCGCGGAAACCCCGGGTACAGGGCTGCATAATACGCAGGCCTTACATTATATGACATTACAAAGAAATAAAATTATTCATGGAAATAATTTAGTACTTAGTTACACAAGATTTCTAAAATTTCCTTGATGAACAACCATTCTAGCTAACTTTTCTGTTGCAATGCTTTTAGAAACTCTTTCTCTCTCCACAAGTCTCTTATTTACAAACTCTTTCTCTTCTTTAGCTATTAATATCCTTAAAAGTGTATCTTCGACAGAAATTTGAAATAGTTTCTCATCTTGTTCAAACTCCTTCACTGCTTTCTTTGTTTCAACCCTTCTTCTAGAAGAGGCATAAGCGAGTACAGTGTTCTTTCTTGCTACTTGAGCTCTATATTCTTTTCCATTTCCTCCATCATCACCTAGAAAATTTTTAGCTTTGATAGCTTTCAAAACTAATGGAGTTAACTTTTCAACTTCTGATATTAAATAATTTCGATCTTCATCATAATTCTTTTGGATTAGCAAAAGTCGTTGGTAATAATCATTTTTCAAAAGTGACAGTTCAGGACCTGCACCGCCGTTATAAAAAAACGAGCATAGTTCATTCAACCACATGAAAACAGCATCAACCTCTTGAAGAGACAATGATCTTCCAAACCCAGGTATAAAAGCTATATTTGTAACATTTGCAACAGCTGATGACAGTGATTCCTTCCATTTGATATTCATTGAGAGCGAATTCATAGCTTTAACACTAGCTAAAGCCGGCAATAACAGGTTATCAGCAGTATTCAAAACAATCATCCAAGCTTCAATCATTATTTTCACTAAGATATCTTGATCTAAGACTCTTGCCAAAGTTCTCAAATTCTCGTTCAAGTAATTGAATAATGGAATAATAGCATCAATAATTTGATTAGGATGTTTTGACTCTTTGCCGTTATTTCCACAAACAAGCTTCAAAGTTTGTCTGGAGAATGAGTTTGTGATGAAAACTGAAAACTTTTCAACAAATGATGCATAAAGAAATTCCATGGTACGTTTAAAAGATCTTTGGGATTTGCCAAAACTAAACAATATGTCATCAGTTTCTGATTCTAATGAAATTTGAAAATATAATGTGCCCTGTATATCCAAATCTCTCACGATTTCCACAGGAACTCCATCCTTTCTAATATATCTGCTGTCAATATTTAATAAAGTACGACCACATAAATCTTCAGATGATATTTTCGATCCGTGGTTCCATACAGTTGCAATAAGACTAAAATTCTGGGAATTTGTAATTTCCAATTCGAATTCTGCTTCAAATTGAGGATTTAATGTTTTCTTCATAATTTTTGTTCTACCTAATTCCTTTTTCAAAGTCGAGTCCATCAAAACAACGTATGTGCTGGATAATCCATCAGACCCACAAGGTTTGATATTTTCAGCTTTCAATAGCCTAATGGTACACACATATTTTGATTCATTTTGTCTCAATGTACTTGCGGTCAGGTTTTGGATCCTCTCTGGGTCTATTATTTGCTCCAGTTCATTTAGTCTTCTAACACATTCCGATAGATTATTCAATGCAACACATGATCTATCCTTGAACTGATACGATTCCATTGGTATTGTTTCCGAAGAGTTGACATTGGATAAAACAGCTTTCACATCGTGGAAATTCCAAGTATTTCTCTTCGAATGAGTTTTCATTGACGCAGGTGACCGCGTTTCAACTAAGTCCTGCATTATTATAGATTTCATTGTTTGAGAATAATAAATCAGTCCATCACTTACTGCCTTAAAAAGTTTGGTGTATATAACAGCCATTTGCCTTTCACTTGGCCAATCATACTTTCGAAACATTGATAAAAACTCGTGAATCATCTTAAAGATGTAGAGGATCGATGACGAAAATCCTTTTCCTGAGCTTAAATCAACTGGAGTGAAGTCATCTTTAGAAATTGCTTCTTTTATAATTCCCGGGATTTTAGAACATGTAACTATCACCAGTTGTTCCATATACTTAAAGAAGAACTCCTCAAGGTTGAAATCAAACATTTCATCCGTTTCTGCAGAAATCTGTTTATAAATATCTCTTAACCCAACTAGTTCAATATAAGTTTCAAGTGCGTCTGAATAGTTTTTTGGACCACCGCTATTTATAGCATAATGTTCGACATGGCCCAACATATTTTTGATATCTTCAGAGAATAACGATATAAGCAAATACCCCGAAATTCTAGGAATAGAAATATCGTCCAAAAGTAACTTAGGGAACTTTTTTTGCAAGCTTTCAATAGCCTTATATATTTTTTCTGAAGTTTCCTTAATATGAAAAAAGTCTAAGGTATGGTCTCGTGGTAATATTTGAAGAAATTCCACATATTTGCTTTCCGTAGTTGCTAAAATACAGTTCCTCAATCTTTTACGCCATTTTAATATAATCTTATCCTTTGGAATATATTTAGATAGTGGATCAGATTCAATATATTGATAATATATTCGTAAAATCGGCGTGAACTTTGGAGCTCTGGTTGCCCATATTCCAGTCAAATTTACTCTAATCGAAGCCATTACTTGAATATAAGAATTTGATAAATTTGTGATCCATAATTTTCGATTTGGATTTGACCAAAACTCAACTGGAATGTTAGATGCTAATAACTTGTTCAAAACAGTGAACAAACTTTCTGTTTTTTCAACATTAATTTCATTGTTTTCACCTTTAAGTACAGTTTTATGGGCAGCATCATAAATCAATGCTGCTTGCGTGATTGGATCTATTCCCCAGTATCTAGCACAAATATCAACCAAACTTTTGGTTTGATTGGAAAAAATCATATCATCGTTTTGAATCAATGCATATTGAGAAACCTTGAGCAAAAACTTTTGAAATATTTCTATAGGGGTTTTTGGAATAATTTGAAAGGTTGATGCCTGTGTTGAATTTGATTTGGATAAATTTTCTATTGATTCTGAGTTCAATTTCACCACTGAATCTTTCCATAGATTATAACCATCGACTAAATCAAAATCATCCTTTGTGAAGAACGCTTCATCTTGTTGTAACAATCTCTGAAACCTTTGCAATTCAGAAACCAACAACGGGGTTCTTGCAATATCTTTGAATTTTATTATATCTTGCTGTACTTTTATTTCATCAATTCTCCAAATGGAAGCTAATAGTCTAGCGCTTGAGATCTCACTCAACCTATATGTGGGTACTACAACCATACTATTGGATATCTGTGACTGTGGGGGAAATGTAAGTGAATTTTTTGGTTGTTTAGATGGGGTTTTAGGATTTAAAGATAATTGAAGTTCTTGTAACTTTGAAATTTTTTCTGATGAATTTTTACCGGTTTTTAAAATATCAATTAAAACTTTGATGAAAATACTTGTTTGTCTATATACTTGTTCTTTGATGTCTTGATTTGTATCGTACAGTTGAATTTGCTTTGTTGCTATACCAATGAATATAACTACTAGTTCTTCAACTTTTGTAATTTGTGGTGAGTCTTTCAACAGATCGTTATATAAATGCAAAAAACATCTTTTGGTCAATGGGTCCTTTATAGTTTTACTTTTACCCGTTGCAATATCCTTCATAATGGTTTTTAATTTTGGAATTGTATCCTTGGGAAGAGCTTCAACATCTACAATTTTATTACCAAACCATGAATGACGCTTATTCTTTGATAATGATGATGATGATGAAGAGGAAACACTTTTCGAAGATATTGGCGGTGTTAATGGAATGTTTGATCTTCTATCACTTGAACTGGAAGATGATGCAGATGATGTTAAAGGTATAGGTGATGGAGAATGACTTTTAAACCGTGGTTCATTTTGATACTCTATCAATATAATTTTGAGAACTGCCTCATATGCATCCAGTGCATCGTTAATATCGTTAGAATTGAAGTGATCTATTGGTGAATCAACTGTGATTGTTGTGCCTGTTGAAATATCGGTCAATTGTGAACTTGTACTCATCACTCTATCAGAGTGGAATGCTTTAGATGGATTCATCGATAATTAACTATATAAATTCACCTAAAGTGATCAGTTGATCTAAATAGAATACAATAACTAAATATATTGTAATTCCATTGGATTTTATTTAAATTCTAACTGGTTGAAAAATTTATATTAGAACCTCAAATTATTATAAAATTATTTATATGCAAAAATTATACGTCTTTCTTTACTAGACGACAATTATATAATTTTTGATTTTGTTTACATTTTATTACCTCAGCAACAGCAGCAGCCGTGGTTCAAATTTGGGAGATCGAAATTTTTATCGCGTCAAGTAACCTTGAACCATAACAACATGAAACATCCTACAAAAAGACTCGTTTATTATTGAGTTATGATATACTATAGTTGAATATTAAAATATAATTCAACGATAATAAACCACGTTATACTGATAATAAATAAAACATCAGAGATTTATAATTAATAATCTATATGATAATCGACCGATTATATTCATTTCAATTTGATATTATCAAACTTTGGCAAAAAATCTCCATCTAATGATATAATATCTAGTAACCAACCAACAAATAGTACCCAAAAGGGAAACAACAGAACAATAAATCACAAAATGATTATATTCAACTAATGTTTCTTTACCAATGATTGCACCTGCAATAGGAACACTTACCAAATTACCAAAACTTACAAAAAAATACATTGTACTAAACCTTGAACCAAATTGTTGAGTTTTACAAATTTGACTCAAACAAACTGGAGTTAATGAAAAAATTGAACTTGTGAAAAAACTAAAAGTTAAAGCAAAGACATATAATGTACTTGATTTTGAACCAAATGGTAACCATATAACAAGACATAAAATTGTTGCAATAACACTTGTAATAATCATAATATTATATCTACCATATTTATCGGCTAATAAATTAGGTACAAATCTACCCAAAATCCCAACAACATTCATCAATGTAACTAACAAATATGAATTATCTTCATTCATACCTTGTGCTAATGCATATGCAGGTAAATATGTTAAAGCTGTTGTTAATGACATTTCTGAAAATAAAATGGCTAAAACACAAAATAAAAATCTTTTATCTCTTAAGGCTCTAAAATCAATAGAACTTGTAAAATATGAAATCAATTGTTTTCTCAAGGGTAATTTTTTATAATCTTCATCCTTTGGTAATCTTTCTTTAGTTAAAACAAATGAAAGACCTAAACAAGTTGTACAAATAATTGCTAAAATTCTAATTGCCCATTTATAACCTATTTCAACATAAAGTTTTCTTAACATAATTGGGAATAATATACCACCTACAGATCCTCCAATAGTTGCAATACCTGTGGCAATGGCTCTTTTTTTATAAAAATAATGTGAAACAACAACAATCAATGGAGTCATATTTAACGCGGTACCTAATCCAACACAAACACCAAATGCAAGAATAAATTGATAAACAGTTTTACATTCCGCTGTAGCAAATAATCCAGCTGAAAATAAGATAGTACCGACAATCATTGGGAATTTTCTCCCAACTCTATCAAACAACGTACCTGAAAAAACTGATCCAGCAGTAGCTATTGCTAAATATATCGAAAAAATCCATCCTGTTATTGATCCAGAAATCCCATTTAGTTGATTTGATGAAATATATGTTTGAATTGATCCAATAGAATTTAATAGTCCAAAAACCGGAATCAATCCTAAAAATGATCCTAAAACAACTAACCATGACACAATCCCACCATCTGGGAAATCAGAAGCATCATCATCTAAAATTGAAATATTATCTGTATCTAAAGTTTGTTGACTTACAAATGGATCAAGATTTTTCCCATTTGAAGATTTACTAGCAATATGGACATTATTTATTCTTTGAAACCCTGTATTGTTCAGTGTAACAGTTGTGGATGAAGATCCGATTTGTTCCAAGTCTATGTTGTTCAATATAATTTTATCCCCCATATCTCCAATGATTGATTATCTGATATTTTGAAAATATTGAACATTATTCTAAATTTAAACAAGTATATGAATCGTATTATGAAATTTATGGAATTCAAATAATATTATATTCATATTGTATATATTGTATAGATCTTTTGCGAGGAATTAATGCCCTTTCTCTAAAAAAAAAACCAAGAAAAAAAAGAAAAAACTTGCAGAATTAATATTTTTAAAAAAGCGATGAATACCGTTCAATTCCTTATATAACCGCAGAACATCGATAAATAATGGGGAGGGTAATTTACTAATTAGCAAATACTTTCCAACCAACTTTCAACAATCAAGCTAATTGTTGATGAAACTTCTTAAAAATACAATACACATTGGTAAAATACGTCCAATAGATTCAGTAAAATTATACATCTTTATTCAAATAGATATTCCAAAGTTTCTGAACACATATTATTCAATAATTAGAATAGAATGGCCAATTCAATTATAGATGGGTATGAAAGTTTTCTATTTGGAAAAAACTTATACCGCTGATATTAAGGTCATTGGATTTTGAAACATTAATATTATAAAATTATAATTTTACCTTTTTTATTCATTGTCTCCATTGCTTATTTTTAAAATTTTTTCATTCCTCATCATCTTTTATCAAATGATTTGATAAAACTTTATTCATTGAAAACATGGTAACTTTTTTACCGAATATAGGTTGCATTCTTTCATCGCATAAAATTTCTCTTCTATCTTCAGGATTTTGTAAATCATTTTTCTTTATATAATCCCAAACTCTCTTAACAACTTCTGTTCTTGATAACTTTGTTTCACCATCCAAAAAAGTCGATAATTTTGGGGTTAAATTATATTTCAATGTTGTAATTGCAGTCTCACGTTTTCCTCCATTATTATCTTTCTTTCTCTTTTTACTAGGTTTTTTAAACGTTGATGATCCTCTCGTTCTTGATTCTTGTTTCTGTAAATTCTTAGCAAATTTAGCATCAGATAATAATTGGTTTACATTCTCTTCCTCCTTTGTTTCCTTCTCTATGAAAACATCATGCCTTTCTAATATTATATTATTTATAGCCTTTTTATCATCATCGATAAATTTTGTTGCAAATAATATTTCTATTGCTCCTCTTATTCTTTTGACTGAAACTTGTTCTAAATCCGAGACACTCAAAATAGCCTTTAAATATATAATCATGTTAGCATAAAAATTACTTTTTAATTGATTGGATGAGAAATGGAAAAATTAAAAGTTAAATCTTACATCAATAGTGGGTATATAAAGGTGTGAATTTATTAGAACCATGGTTTGTCTCTTTCTTTCTTGGTTCAACTTTTATCTTTGTAAAAGATCTTAATGTTCACTTAAAGTTATCATAGCAAATAATCAGCTGCTGCATATGATTTTTTTTTTTTGCTTTTCACCAAGCTTTTAACTTGGGAAAGAAAAAAAAAAGACGTTAAAACTCGCGAATTCTACTTCTTATTCAACTTTTTTGTGCCAATTTTTTATTTTCTCTTTTCGATTGTTAGTACTGCTTATGCGAGAAACACAAGGTTGTTTTCTATGATATTGAATAATGATAGTATAGATCTATCATAATCTATATCAATAAGATTACCAAGTAAAAAAAGATCGATAGGTAGTATCTAATATCACTTTTAGTTTTTTCTTGATAATTTTGATAGTAAAGAAGAATCAAAGAGTATTACATTATCCTTTAAAATACTACAGTGAACTTTAAGGTTACCAGGATAAAAACTAAATTGAAAGTCAACAATAAAGACGTCATCATTATCGTTTTGATTTATAATATACAATATGCATTAAACTTTAACATCAGATGAAATATTTTTAATTACCTGAGTTTTGTAAATTACGTTTTTGTTGTAATTCATTTTTTTTGACTAATTTCTTTCTTTCAGCTCTATTTAATGATCTTGGATCTATCAATTCATCTTCGGTACCTTTCACTTTATCATCAACTTCAACTAACCATTGATCATCCAATTGTTTATTCTTACCTTTATAACCCCATTTTGGAACCCATTCTCCAGTAGCTTCATCATAAACCATTTTACCTGATTTTTCCTTGGCTTTAATACCTTTCTTGGCTGCAAACAATTCCCATTTAGTAGGTTCTTTAGCTTTTGGTAATGGTTTCTCCCTTGGTAAATCAGTGGTTGGTTGTGGTAATTGAACTAACGTTATACTTGATGATTGACCTGATGATCCATTACTTTCAGTGGTGGTTTTAATTGGTAATGATAGAATTTGATTTATAAGAAGTTGAGCATTATCTCTTGAAATAGATTTGATATATTCTTCACGATCTGGATTATTTATTGATAATTTATCAGATTCTAAGGCATTTGTATCAAAAACCGCTAAGTTACCCAGATCGTAAGTAACTGGGATTGGTTTCTCAAC